>APFE031252396.1:0-18750 GCA_000404065.3 Pinus taeda
AGAAGGGGAGCGTAACACCAAATTCTTCCATCGAACTACAGTGTAGAGGCGGATGCACAATAAGATTCCCTTTATCCATAACCAAGAGGGGGTAAAAGTTGAGGAGCATGAGAAAATAGAAGAAGTCCTTCTCAATCACTTTCAGTAGGTACACCAAGAGCAAGCGGTGGATCGGCAAAGGGCGATTGGAAGAATCACCAGCAATATCCCTAAGCTGGTTACAGAGGAGCACAACGAGTTACTCATGAGCCCAATTCAAGCCCAGGAGGTAGACGAGGCGATGGCGCAGCTCAAGGAAGGTAAGGCCCCTGGACCAGATGGTTTTACTACCACGTTTTTTCATGCTTTCTGGGACTTTATTAAAGAGGAGGTCTGGCAAGTTGTTGAGGAGTCCAGAGAATTACGCTGGCTGCTCCCATCCCTTAACTCCACTTTCATCACCCTCATACCCAAAGAGGAGAACTCCCTAACTCCTGAGAAATTTAGACCCATCGCCCTCTGCAATGTCCTCTATAAAGTCATCTCCAAAGTTATTGCTAACAGATTAAAACCCCTTCTACCCATGCTCATCTCCCCAGAGCAATCCGGCTATGTCGAGGGAAGACAGATTATGGATGGCATCATTCTCACTCATGAAATCATCCATTCCCTCAAACAATCCAAGCAAGCTGGAATGTTACTCAAACTCGACCTCTCCAAAGCTTTCGACAAGCTCAGCTGGTCTTACATTCAACATATGTTGAAAGCTTTTGGCTTCTGCTCCACTTGGGTTCGCTGGATCATGAGTCTTATCACCTCCTCTCACTTTTCCCTTCTTGTCAATGGTCTTCCCTCCCGCCCCTTCAAACCCTCCAGAGGCATCAGACAAGGGGACCCCCTCTCCCCCTTCCTTTTTGTTATTATGGCTGAGGGTCTTGGCAGACACATCAAGCAGGCCCTCCAATCTAATCAGCTTAGAGGGATCTCCATCCACAACTCCCCAGCCTCCTCTCATCAACAATTTGTCGATGACACCATGCTCTATGGCTACCCTTCAGCTTAGGAAGCCTCTCGACTGAAATCCCTGCTCACCGACTTCTCAGAAGCCTCTGGCACTCATGTCAATAACTCCAAGTCTCAAATTTTTTTCTTCCACACCCCTCCGCCTGTTAAATCCGCTATCACCCGTATCCTAGGCTTTTAATCCGCCTCCCTCCCCTCCACCTACCTTGGTGCCCCCCTTACTGCTTCGGCCATTAAGCAGCGAGCCTGGCATTCTCTTCTTGAGAAGCTTGATTCAAAACTCAATTTATGGACTCACCGCTCCCTAAATCTAGCTAGTCGAGTTGTGCTTATTAAGTCCATTCTTCAAGCCATGCCTCTCTATCTTTTCTCTATCCTTGCTGCTCCAAAATGGGTTTTGAAAATATTGAGAAACCTTCAACGGGATTTTCTATGGGGAAGCTCAGCCACTAATCGCAAATGGGCATTAGTGAAATGGGACACTGTGTGCAAGCCCAAAAACAAAGGAGGCATATGGCTCAGAGATCCAGAGAGCAGCAACACCATCATGAATGCCAAAATCTGGTGGCAATGGTTAACTAATCCAGATAAGATATGGGCCAAAATATGGACAGCCAAATACACCAACAATATGCCCCAAGCAGAGCTCATAAGATTCAAGCCCACAATCAATGGATCACTTATTTGGAATGCAACCAAGCAGCATCATCAGCTCATCCAGAAACACAGCTTCTGGGAAATACGAAATGGTCACAGTGCCAGATTTTGGAAGGATGCATGGAATCAACAGCCCAAACTTTCAAGTGTTCTTCCTCCAATGCTCATTCCGAATAGACAGGAGCAGCAGCACGCAATCGTCCATCAATTCTGGGAACAGGACACGGTAAATGGATTCAGAAAATGGCGACCAAGCAACCAAATAACCACAATTACTAGCATTCAGGAGGCAGCAGCACTCGAAGACGAGTTAAAAAAGAGAAGCATTCGGTTTGAGAACAGCGAGGATATCCTCAGATGGGGTTACCTCCCCAAAGGATCTTACTCCACTTCCGAAGCCTATAACCTCATAGGAGACTCCACCACGAGACCGGACCCTCTATGGGAGAGAATTTGGAGCTTCAAAGCCTGGCCCAAAATATCACATTTCCTCTGGATGGTTGGACATAAAAAGATTCTCACCTGGGACAAGTTAAGGAGACGCAATTTCCATGGGCCCTCTATATGCCACAACTGTTTCAAAAATGAGGAAACCTTACAACACCTTCTGGACACATGCCCAATCGCCAACAAGCTGTGGGATCAGGCTAGCTTCATATTTCAAAGAAGATGCAAAGGACCTGGAGACATCATAGATACCATCTGTCAATGGCCAAAAAGCCCCTATGACTGTGAGATCCTTAACTACATGTGGAATATAATCCCTGGCACAGTAATATGGAACATATGGAAAGAAAGGAATATGCGCATTTTCAAAAGCTAAAGCTCGCCCATTGAGGAAATTTGGAGCAGACTGCATGGCAACCTCAAAGAGACCATGCTTCTGAAATCATGGACTACGGAAGACCTCCCTACTAAGGACAACGAGAAAAACATCCTTGACAACTGGAAGCTAGAGCTGCCACAAGGGAATGCCACCCAGCGGACAACGAAAGGCAATGACAAGGAGGTCAGAAAATGGAATGCCCCACCCACCAACTCTTACAAACTTAATTTCGACGGAGCCTCTAAAGGCAACCCTGGGCCAGCAGGTTATGGTGGTATCATTCGTAATCACAATGGTAACACCCTGTAGATCTACTTCGGCAATATAGGATGGGACACCAATAACTCGGCGAAGTTGGAGGGTCTCTGGCAAGGGCTTTTAGTCGCCAGACGTCAGAATCTTCAACCACTGCTAG
Source organism: Pinus taeda (assembly GCA_000404065.3). Taxonomy (NCBI): domain Eukaryota; kingdom Viridiplantae; phylum Streptophyta; class Pinopsida; order Pinales; family Pinaceae; genus Pinus; species Pinus taeda. The sequence continues at coordinate 2,901 of APFE031252396.1, forward strand.
TGGAAGGCGATTCCCAGGTTATCATCAGCATGGTTACTCGCATTCAGAATGGCTCTCAAACCAGAAAAGTAGCAGACAGTTGGAGGCTAGAAGCAAGGCTAAACAACATTTCTCAAGAGCTACACAACCACAGAGCCATCTCCTTTCATCACTCCAGAAGAGAAGTCAATAAGGTAGCTGATATCCTAGCCAATATTGGGGTAGAAAGCCACCATCCTTTCCAAGCAGGAAATTTGGACATCATCCCCAGCAATCAACAAACTCAGGAATGTAAGAATCTCCTTCAAAGCGATACTGATCCCCCGGATGCGGGTGATGGCACGTCACGCAAGGCTAAGCCACATGTCCACCATGTGCCGCCCCGTGATCAATTAAATGTTGAAATGACATAGCCGTCAAAGGCTTATTCCTGCGAGGTTTATGCTTTGAGCATTCAATGCTCAGCAGATTGAAGGGATGGCGGTTGTTATGGTGCGCTTCGAACAAAGGAATGTTGAGGGATATCAAGGCATGGATGTGCAGCTATCAGTTCATCATTCTGGTGGTGTTAAGGAACTGCGATTGCAGAGACATCCGACGCAGAGGCAGACTTGCAGGAGGGAGGCTATCCCACCACCTCAAGCTACCTTCTGGGCTTCTCGACGCTCTTACTCAGGTTCCTGTTCTGAGAGAAAGCGGAAATTTGAGAGCATTTCAGAAGTTCTGGTGGCAAATTCAGAGGTTCTGGTGGCAAACTCAGAGGTCCTGGTGGCAAATTCAGAGGTTCTGGGGGCAAATTCAGAGGTTCTGGCTGCGAATTCGGAGGTTCTGGTGGCAAATACAGAGGTGCTGGGGGCGAACTCAGAGGTGCTGGCTACCAATTCGGAGGTTCTGGTGGCAAATTCAGAGGTGCTGGGAGCGAATTCAGAGGTTTTGGTGGCGAATTCAGAGGTCTCCGTGGAAAATTCAAAGGTGGTGGTGGGGCTTGGAAGGTTCTGGTGGTGAATTGCGCCTTCTGGTTGGCCTCACAAACTGCTCAAAGCTATCAAGGGAGAAGGAGAACTGCCCATGGCGAGGCTACGACAACGGCAACCTTGCAGGAGGGGTTCTGGAGGTGGCTCATCCTCGTGCCCATCGGCAGAGAGGGAGCACCACCATTGCTGCTGCTATTATTGCTATAGGAGGGTGGGGGTCAAGCCACTCCAGGCTGGGCAATACATGGAGGTTGGCAACGCGAGCGAAGAGGAGCCAGCCCTCCCAGTATTTGGCTCGGTGGTGTTCACCTTGGGAAAATCCAAGGATAATCCAGGAATTAATGCTCATGTCTCAGTGCTTTTTACTCAAGCTCCGGAAGGGAATGAAGGAGAGACGCCTCCAGGAATGGAGGAACCACCCCTGGAGGGCTCTGGAAAGGCGGGCCCTGTGCTGCCTCCATCAAGTGGGGAGGGTACCTCAGGGAAGGAGATTATGGCCACTCCCTCTCTCCCCCAGGCGAAGGAATCTCAAGGCTCAGCACAGGACAAATGGGCAGCCATGTGGGAAGGAATCCCTGAGGGACAGGGATGGTGCACTATTGTGGAGGAGAAAATTCCTGACGCTAACTGACCTTCCTACGTGCGCTCCAGCACTTGGCGTTTCCACTCAGATCGGGTCCAGGATTTTGTTCGCTGCGGGTCAATGGGTTCGGGTTAGCATTATGTCTGTCCACTTACAGTTTCTTATTCTGTCCAGTTTATTTTGATCGTGTTTTGTCTCAGTCTGTCTTGTCTGTATCAGTCCTCAGTCTGGTTATGAAGAACGCCCCTGTGTGGGCAGGCATGCTTATGTTTAATTCAATATGTCTGGGTCTGTTGATGGGAAAATTGAATTGGTTTCCTGCCTCAGTCAGTCTTTTTGGAGGAATTTTGGAAGTGCTGTTGATGCTACCCCTGCGTGGGAGCTTTTTGAGTCAAAGCTAAGTCACCCAAGGCGCCACTGGTAGCCATGGAAGTCCTGCTTCACTGCTTGTAATCTTTTTACTGTAAATATAATATAACAGGCTAGCTAGTTTTACCGAGAAAAAAAAATAAATATTATTAAATTTAAAATTTATTATATTACAATATATATTAATATATCATGATATATATTAACTCCAAATATATATGGGAGGGAAGAACAAAGACATAGAGCAATAGAGGTGGAGAGATAGAGGGAGTGAGAGAGGACTTGAGAGGAAGGAAGAGGAAGAAGTATAGAGGGAGGGATAGAGAGATTGAGTTTGAAGGGGAGAGAGGGAGGGAAGAAGAAATACATAGAGAGAGAAAGTAGAGAGAGGGTGTGTATGTTTTTGGTTTAGATAGAGATACAAATAAGTATAAATGGAGAGAATGGGGTAAAGAATGACAAAGAAGGAGAGAGGGAGGGAGATAATGATAGAATTGGAGGGCAAAGAGAGAGAGAGAGAGAGAGAGAGAGAGAGAGAGAGAGAGAGAGAGAGAGGTGGGAGAGAAAGGGAGATAGAGGAAGGAAGAGAGTGAGGATGCAAGAGAGAGAGAGAAGGAGAGAGGGAGGAAGAGAGACAGGGAGGTAAGAATAAAGACACAAATATAGAAAGATGGAGAGAGGGAGAGAGAGAGGGAGTGATAAGGGAGATGGCAGGGGAGGGAGAGAGAGAGGGAAATGGAGAGGGAGGGAGAAATAGATAGATCAGGAGAAAGAGTGTGTATGTTTTTGGGGTGATATAGAGATAAAAAAGAGAGGCAAATGGATAGAGAGATATAGATGGAAGGTGAAGAGAGGAAAGAAGAGAGAGATAGATAGATATGGAGGGAGAGAACATGTGTGTTTGGGTGGAGCTGAGATAGAGAGAAAGAAGTAGAGATAGAGGGAGATATAGATATAGATGGGGGTAGAGAAGGAATAATATTTCTTGCACTAGATGCATTGCTTTTAGTGTAGATGGTGATTTCTAATCCTATTTGAATGCTGGTATTGAAGGAGCTAAACTAAAGGAGAGGGGAGAGGAATGAAGAGAGAAAGAAGGAGAGGAGTGAGAGCAGGAGAGAAAAGTAATATATAAAAGGTGAGACCCAAATATGGAGGGGTGAGAGAGGGGGAGAGATAGTGACATGGTTGGAGAGAAGAGAGAGAGAGATGGGGGGCGAGAGAGGGAGGTAGGAGAGAAAGGAAGAGATAGGAGTTTAGAGAGAGGAGGAGAGAGGGGGGAGAGAGGAGGGTAGAGAGAGGAGGAGAGAGGGAGGGACAAAGATTTTGAGTTGGAAGAGGAGTGGGGAAGAGAAGAAGAAAGACGTAGAGAGAGAGAGAGATGGAGTGGCGTCGGAGAGATCAAGAGAATGTGTATATGTTTGGAATTGGGATAGAGATATAAAGTAGGAGAGATAAAGGGAGAAATAAATATTGATGGAGGGGGAGAGAGGGAAGAAAATTTCTTGCACTATATGCATTGATTTTAGTGTAGATGGTGATTTCTAATCCTGTAATATTGCTTGCACTAGGTGACTTGATTTCAGTGTAGATTTTGATTTCTAATGATATATGATTTTTTGCACTTGACACATTAATTTTAGTGTAGATGTTGATTTATAGTCATATTTGATTGCTTGTACTAGATGCATTGATTTCAATCTAGATGCCTTCTAATTATATATGATTACTTGCACTAGATGCATTGATTTTAGTGTAGATGTTGATTTATAATTCTATTTTATTGATTGCACTAAATGCATTGATTTCAGTGTAGATGTGTATTTCCAATTATATTTGATTTCTTTCACTAGATGCATTTATTTTAGAGTAGATGTTGATTTATAGTGCTATTTGATTGCTTGCATTAGATGCATTTCTTTTCAGTGTAGATGTTGTTTGCTAATCCTATTTGATATCTTGTATTAGATTCATTGATTTCATTGTAGAATTTTTCTTCTAATCATATCTGATTGCTTGCATTGAATGCATTGATTTCAGTGCAAGTATAAAAAAGTTCTTGACTTGAATGTGCATTGATTTGTGCTTTATATTAATTCAACCTATTAATATTGGAGAGAAAGAGAGAGAAGATATGATGTTTACTACGATAGCTTGAATTAAATATTTGAATGGTTTATGATTTCAACTACCCCTTTCATATAATCGATAAGAAAATATGGCTAAACTAACAACGGTGACAATAAGAATAGTAGAAGAAAATAGTTTGAGATTGACCAAAATGAATACTATTGATCACAATGAAGACTATAATTATCAAAGAAGGATAATTTTACTTGATAAGAGGAAGTCTATTCTGGACATCGAGCTCATTGTTTATAGCATTTTCTTGATCCACATAATCTTTAGATTAAATTGCCCCAAATAAAACAAGAAACGGCCATAAGGAGCACTATATGGATGACCCTCTATTTTCAAGAGTGGTTCTTGTGTTGGGCCACTTTTCTTGAACGAAAGTTGGGGACATAGGATCAAAGGCAGGGTGAGCCCAATTTAGAAAGGAAAAGTGAGAAACCCTTACATGGTTTTCATCTCCTTTTGTTTAAAATTGATAGAGATTAAAAGTAATTCAGTGAAAAATGAATCCCACTCTGGGATGAATTATTTCCCAAAATTTCTAACCAATGGCAATTTCAATTAATCATCTATCTCTAATTTTTTCAGTCTTGTAAATGGTTGAGAAATGATTTTTAATAGAATCCATTAATTAAAATAACATTTCCATTTTTAGAAGCTCAAGGTTTCAAAGTTAGAGAATCCATAGATTTCAATATTCCTATCTAAAATTTCCCATGAAAGGGTTTTTTTAATGCAATTGATCAAATAAAGATGCATTTCCATGTTTAAAAGCTCCAGGTTTCAAGGTTTAAAATCTAAGGATTTGAATATTTGAATATTCTGTGAAATTGTACATATCCACCCTCACCTTTTAGCCTTTAATTTCATATGGTTGTGTTACTCTACACATTCAATTCACCCAATGCACACAAAAAAGCATGTGGATCACCAGAAATTTAAAAATGTATCAATGCAGAAATTTCATATATAAACATACAATGAATTTTATTTCTAGGCAGTTACTAGCTTAGAGACCCAATCTGCGATTGGAGTCTTGGCGACAGACAATCCAATACTTTTTCCAATTATAGATGCGAGGAAACCTTCAAACATGATCTTTTTCTCTATAATTGTTATGTCCTTATTGGGAATCGAACAATATTTAGAGAATGCAATCTACCAACACAAACTAGTTAATCAACATCCTTCCATAAATAGACCGAAACAAGAAATTGTGAATTTTGTAGGATGAGATATTGATCTTACATACTTCTATCCCGGTAGGAGAAATAGTAAACTTTATGGAGGAACCACGGGGGGAATTATGGTCCTTAAAAATATCCTTAAACTACTCTATCGCCTTGGCTTTAGCTTCACCATATATGCTTGTAGCTTCCCAAGCTGCCTTGCCACCTCCAGTCACTTTTTTAGAGTACTAAGCTCCCGAGAGCATTAAGATGACTGTTACTCTCATAGATTTCTCATATTGACCTGCAAGTTACTAATTCCCACAACCACCTCATTTCAAACTTTTAAGAGAAGAAATATGCTTTCATAGTTCTAAGAGAAGAAAAAAAATAGGACTTCACAGGATGTAGACAATATTAATGCAGCATAATATGGCACAAAATCAAATCAAACTCCACATTTGGGAAAATAAATTGTATAAATTAAGGAAGGGGCCTTTTGAGACAGACCTTATAGATATTATGATATCTGTAATAGATATCGAACATCTCTTTACCATTATTAAACCAAATTTTGAAACTACAAGGTCACACATACCCATTTCCAGATGAAATTATGGTCATAGCAGGGTTGAGGAGAAACTGATGCGCACATATGTCAATGGAGAGGAGAAGAGTGCAACAATTGGAAACAACATTTGTATTGGTGATTTCACTTTTGATTGGGATATGTGTGTTTTTCACTTATTTATTGGGTTATGGTTTACATCATGTGCTTGATGTTTTATCTACTCGTTAACTCTTGATTTTCCCTGTTTGGTCAAGTAATAAAAAATAGAAATTTTAACAAGAATTATCTTTTTTTATGAAAAGACAAAAACCTCGAATAATCAGACTTCCCTATTTTAAAGGTGGCTAGGTTAAAATTTCAACCAATTTTTTATATATAAATGAATATGAAAAAGGTTTTTTCTATTACTTCTATATTTTGCCAATAATTATGATGAAAATGTATCATGGTCAATGAAACTTCCAAAAGATATTGTTACCATCATCAAGGATACAAAACATTTTGAAGGGAAAATGATGCTATAAAACATCTTGGGTCAAAATTCATGGATGACAGATTTCTATATAGCATCATTTCAAAATGATGCTTCCATGAAGAAAATTAAACATATTGAATAACAAATATTGGACAGTAATGTTACCTATCTTCCTGAGTTATAAAGGAACTTGTTTTCTCCATTGCATATTCAATAACAAGGCCATTCCATTCACAAGTTTGATGGAAAATTTTAAATAAGGATGTATTTCGACAACATGGTCATCTTGACAAGATGGGAGGATGAGAAAATATTGAAGTCGAAAGGGACATCTAGATAGGTACATAATTCTACGCATTTTTCACACCTTGATGAAGGTACAATGTCCTCTAATCTTTTGTGGTATGCTATATTTGTGCACATCAATTATGACAGTCTTCATGTGATGAAAAAAACGGTGCTTTTGGCTTTCTCACCATTGGTCCAAGGAACATGAAGCAATGTGAGGCTTGTATCCTTAGAAAACATGACAAGCGAGCCTTTTATAATTCCACTTCAACATTTAAAGGACATTATAACAAATTATAGTTTAAAATGCAAATTGGTTTAGATTCATATTAGTTCTAGATCCATCAAGTGTTGAAGTGGATCAAATCGATATCAAATATCAATAGATGCAAACCTTTCATCAAATTTTATACTTGGAAGAAATTTGCATCTAAAGAATTTCGATCCCTCTAAATTCCATCAAGATAAATATATACTAATAATAAATAAGCACAAATAGATAAATAAAAACTAATAATAAATAAACTCAAATATTATATCTCTATGATTAAGCCATAATCTTATCTTAAACTATCAAGTCATTAAATTATATAAAATTAAATGATAATTTTTATTGAATCATTATATTATATAAAATTAAATAAAAAAATATCAGAGGCATTACCCTCTATATGAATACAATTAACATTAAATTTATATTTAAAACAATATAATTAATTTAATTTTTTGATATAATTTTTTTGATTGAAATATTACTACCATCATCAATAACAATGCAATTTCAATTAATGTGTTGCTAAAGAATATGCTATGAAACATGAAAACCCATACCTTCCTCTTTTGGGTAAATTTTCCTTTGGATCCCTCTGGGAAAAGTCCCATAAATAAAGGTATCATGTTGGAGGATAAGACTAAAAGGGTGGGATACCATTCCTAGCGAGTTGAGAAGAGCTAACATGCAAGTGGGGATGACGTGTTGTAATCGATTTTGTTACATTATTGGAAAGACCAACATATACGTAATTTAACTATTGGATAACAAGGTGATGTGGGATAGTTGATTTCGTTATAATTATTGGGATGTGTGTAGCATGAGTGTAATTTACGAATTGGATGAAAGTAAAGAGATAGCATGCACTTTCCTAAAATAATAATGTAATTGTAAGATTTAGTTTAGTTGAATATTCCAAAGGGTGGCACAAGCTTGGAATAATGATATCCATAGGGTCACTAAGAATGATATGAATGATTCCGTGGACATAAATGAGAGGCATCAAGAACTCTTTTTGGGGCTCATAAAAAAGTGTCACAATGCATCACCTCAAACTAGTTGTCGTGTGTACGTGGAAAGTTTGTTCAATCTGAGAGTGGATGGTGGTCGAAGCCTCAACGATGACGAACTTGTTGCGTTATGCACCAAATTCAACGTTGTCTCGAACATGACGACATCATCCATGTAGTGGATGCATTCTACTGGCATAAATACCCCGTGGAGAAAGGAAATACAACCTAAGGTGTGTCCGTGTGACTACTTGGTACCCCTTATAGCGCAAAAAAATACATCAAGTTGTATGGTGAAAATTGATCATTTCAAGCGTTTGCTCTGATCTCCACACGCTTTGTGATAAATATTGGTTGCTACTAGTGTCATCAAATGCTTAATTTGAACTCGATAAAAAACACTTATGACCAAGATTTGTTCCTTCCATCATCATTTTTCTATTTTATCAAAACATTTTTGCTTTTAATTTTTGAGAAGGTGTGGTATCAGTCAAAGACGAGCATTGTTTCCATAGCTTTTCTCAACTTGTACGATGAAGTAGTAGACAATGTTCTAGTTAATTTAGTGTGATTAGAAAATTGACATGTCATGTGAGTCGGATGCTCACACTTTCAATGAAAACATTGCCCAAATTATATAGAAAATTTGGTGAGTTTCCAATGGCTCTTACCTTTCCCTGCTCTGTTTCATGCATATTCTAGAAAACATAGGTCTAAATGGAATCCGGTCCTCTCTCTTTAGCTTTGTATATTAGCCCAAGCCACATCTGTATAGTTACACAAATAGTAACCATCATTCAATATTGATATCATATGTTTATACAACTTATATATTTCGTCAAGCAGAGAAGAGAAGAAATAAAAATTCTACATATTTACAATTTTATAAATGGTAATCATTATTCACCATTGATATCATTCGTATATACATTGTAAATATGTTAACAAAAAGAGGAGGAGAAATATAGATTCATATATATTTCTTATATCAGGGGACTTCAATTTGACAACATCAATAGAGGAGAAAAGAGGAGGATTGCAAAGAGAAGAGCCGTAAATGGAGAGATTAAAAGATCTTCAAGAAGAACTAAAATTGGTAGATATCCCAACTATAAATGGAAAATATACATGGAACAACAGAAGGGGAGGGAGCAGACAGATAGCCTCTCGACTTAACAAATTCTTGGCAACAGAACACTTCATTAGCAATGACATATTGTATGAAGCATCAATTCTTCTGTGTCTAGGGTCAGCTCACTGGCCTATTAAACTAGTAAAAATTAATCAAGGAAACCAAAACATACCCTTTAGGTTTGAGGCATTTTGGCTAGGAGAACCAACCCTAATAGGAAAAAGGAAGGAATGGTGGAAAGTGAATGAGAATGAGATAGGAGGAAGAAACCAGATGCATACCTCTCAACCTAGACTAGAATATCTAAAAAGTAAGATAAAGAAATGGAACAAGGAAGAATTCAGTAACATACAGAAGGAACATGAGATAATCCAAACAAAGATGAAGAAAGTACAACAACAAATAATCAATGAGAGTAGAAGTGAAGGGCTTGCATAAGAGGAAGGGCTATTGATAAACAGAATAGAAGAAAGAAGACAACAAGAAGAAATCCTATGGAAACAAAAATCAAGAATCCAATGGTTAAAAGAAGGAGAAAGAAACACAAGGTTCTTCCACAAACCAATGATACAGCACAGGCAGTAAAACAGAATCTTCTCCTTAATGGATCAACAAAGCAATCAGCTCACCCAAAAGGAAGAAATTGGTATAGGCGGGCCGCCCAATGTGGACCCGACCCCCAAATACATATACGGTTGTTAAAAAGGAAACCATAATGTATTAAAAAAAGGGAGGGACGGGTTTTGACCACCCAACCCCTCCTCAACAAATTGCCTCACTTACCAATGTGCCATAACCAACTCATTGGTTAATCCACCACATAATTAATATAAACCTCATTTGCATAGTGTGCCTAGGCAACATGGATGAACCAAGAGTGGGCACAAAACTCGAGGCAATTTTTTAATTAATTTATCTGCAGGTGGAACCATGACTGAGCGAAATTTCCAAGAGGGTGAAATTTTTGCAGTGTCCAAATTGGACAAAATTTATGTCGATCCTACACCTCTCGACAACATGAACCTGATGGCACAGTCAGTTTCTTGATCCAAGTAGCAGATTTGTAGAGGACCTGGAGGATACTAAACGATGATCATAAGTCAGATGAGTTATCAGAGTAGAGAAGAACTATTGGACCAGTATCAGAAGTTATAGGCCGTAGGAGTGAAGAGAATCCATAGGAGCGACAAGCCAAGATAAAGCAGATCTATCACATGTGCCAATAGTAAGAACCATATCAGAGATATCGGAAGAAATATCAGAAGGAGCAAAGAGGAACACGTAGCGAGGAAAGAGACAAAATGAGGAACACATCATCTAAGGAAGAGTGAAGAGTGTACATAGTCATCGGAGCAAGTAAGGAAGAAAACAAAGAGCACAGCTATCGAAAGAGCGGGTGTAGGAGTGTACGTGATTGAAGGCACATTGTTGTGGAGGTAAATCCCCTCTGCGGAGAGAGGCGATCTCACTACCCTAAAAGAGGTCTAGCAACAATCAAACAACGCTAACACGCAGGTTCCTAATTGAAAATTAGAGACCGATGATGAGGGCCTACCTCAAATCCAACGCTAGTATTTGTAGAAGAGTCGTCGCTCCCATTCTTTAGCTCCAGCTAGTCACAATCCCCATGATCCTTGTGAAAGGAGACCTGCACATGCAAAGAACAACACGAATACAAGCATAAAATCCAAGAGATGCAACTATATATCAGTCAGAAAGGATATAACTCAAACATCATTATAAAGACAATAAGAGTGGAACCATAATGATAGTCGTCTATTATTATTGATAAGAAAAGAAGAATACAACCAAGTTCTGACGTCAAATCCTCCTTTGGCTGGGTGATCAACAACACATGCCTTGCAAAGCTTGTTGGGAATGGGGGACAAGCCTATCTCTCCTTGGTTACTTGGAAAAGAATCTCCTCATTTAAGATTTAGCCTTATGGGTGTGAAGAAGGCCTCTTGTAGCATGAGCTTAGCAATTCTTAGACTTTGGGACTTAGAATTTGGAGCTTGAAGAGTAGAATTACTAACTAGCTTGTCAAAGGAAAAAGGACAAGCTTATATAGAGAGAGGAGAAGGAGATAGGATCATCCACGAGATTCATGGGATTGGCCTTATCATTAGGAAGCTTCCATGAGAGGTGGAGAACTACTTCCCTTCTATGGAGATTCAAAGCCCAACTGAACTAACTCAAACTGGAATCAGTTCATGAATAGGTTAGGAAGAAGCTTCGCAAGTTGGTTTGTTACAAACTTTACCCAACTGGGCTGGCGCGAGTGCGACTCTGAGACAGAGCGCCAGCTGGCGCGCCCTCTTTGGAGGATTCGCCCATGGGCACGAGTGATACACTATGGAACAACGCCAATGGAAAAAGGGCTACTTTTATGGGAATTTTGGAAAAGGTGTCTTCAGGGCATATGAAGTACATACTCAAGGGGATACAATGCAAGTGTTTTAAGGTTATGTCACTTCTCATAGGTCCCGGAATAAGTCCTCCAATGTGCAGGAGAAGGGGTAACAGGGACGGTGACAAATTACTGTGTAACACCCATCCTAGTCGTCGATCTCATTTTCAACGCTTACATCATAGTCAACGGCGGGGGTTAAGCTTGTTATTAACCCGTGTGTTATTTGAAGACCTGCAGGCCGTAGATTTGATGACCTTGTATATCCAATGGATATCGGGTCACAAAATGATCGGACGTTAATCTCAAGAACGGACCCGAACTTTTATAGATCAAGGATCTATAATCCTTATCGACTCCGTAAAGGCAGTTAAGCATTGCACAAATTCCCTGACCGATATTGTTATGAGGCATTGGATCCAGTGCGCCTTGATCAAATAGTGGAGGATCGATGATTGGGTTTGTTGATCGGGTGGATCAACAATAATTAGATTAAAGATGAGATCAATGGTGGAGATGATGTGGCAGGTGGGACAACCCATTATATGATTTTAACTATGTTGATATATGAAGATCAATGATGTTGATATCGGAGGACAAAGTATGTTATGGGCACGACTTTTACAAGACCTCCAGAAGCTGCCATTGCGACTAAAGGAAGGACGTGGCACATAGGATATTCAATATGGAATGAACGCATCTTTTGAGTATTGGTGAATTCCAAGAGACAGAGGAAGCCGAAAGATCAAGTGAGTGAAAAGCAAGCCAAAGGTCATGGGTATCAGGAATATATAACATAGAACAAGGAAAGTTTATGAGTTGGAAAAACTGTAACAAATAGAGGAAGCCAAAGGTCTTGGAGAAGTGGAAGAAGGAGGAGGACAAAAGTAAGTCATAGGTCCAGCGGGGTTGGGAGCAGAGAATTACTACCAAACAGATCCAAACAATTTACAGTAGAGGGCTGGAGCCCTTGTGGTTGATGCCTCAGAGCTGGAAGGATTGGTGTCTTGGGAGTTGGTGCTCTGGAGGTTGGATCCTCACAAAAGATCCAAGTTGGTGCTTGGCAACTGGATGAAGCTATAGAATAATATATATATATATATATATATATATATATATATATATTATATATATATATATAATATATATATATAATATATATATATATATATATTTATTATATATATAATATATTATCGTACTTGATTTATGGCAAATATTATATTAATAAAAGAATTAATTCATGTTATTTATTTGTGTGTTCTAAATGTAAATGATTTAACAAACAAAAATAACAATTGAAAATAAATATTGTTTCAGCCCCCGTCTTAATATTTCCAACAATTGGTATCAGACCTAGGCTTCTTCATATAATCCTAATAGCTTGAAGAAGGATTCTGAGTCATGATTAGAAATCAAGAAGTGTCAAGAAGACCTCCTCTGTTCGATGGCACAAATTTTGGTTTTCGAAAAAAAGAGAATTTCCTACTACTTAATGTCCCTTGGACCTGAAGTTTGGCATTCAGTTTTAAATGTGTACATATTTCTTTCCACTCGTCCAACAAATCAAGATGAAAGGAAAGCCTACATTGGAAATGCAAAAGCCTTAAACTCCATCACTAGTGGAATCACTGATTTTGAATTTACAAAAGTCATGAATTGTAACTTGGCCAAAGAAGTATGGGATAAGCTAATTAGCTTATACGATGGGGAATCCAAAGTTAACAAGGCTAAGCTTAAATCTCATAGAAGGCAATTTGAAAGACTAAAAATGGATGATGAAGAATATATTTCATCATACTTTCTCCGAGTAGCTAAAGTAGTCAACTCTCTTAAAGGATTGGAAGAAAACATTGAAGAAAGAACTATTGTTCAAGAGGTCTTAAGATCTCTCCCAGACAGATTTGACTCCAAAGTAAGTGTTATAGAAGAAATGAAGGATCTAGATAATTTCAAGATGGATGAAATTCATGGAATCCTCATTGCCTATGAGATGATAAAAGGATGCCCAAGTTCCAAAGATACAACATTCAAGGACTCAAAATAAAAAAAGGGGAAAGAATGCAATGCTAGTAGTGATGACTCCAATGTTGAATCCGAATTAGTGCAATTTGTATGAAAATTAAAGAAAGGATCTAAGATAAAAGGTAAGTACCCTCTTATTTCTTTCAAATGTGGAAAAATAGGTCATTATGCTGTAAAACGTCCCCACAAGCATGATAGTGATGGTGAGGAAAATTCTAAAAGGATGGTATACAAAAAGAAAGGGTTCAATAAGAATAATTTCTTCTCTAAGAAAGATGAGTTTGATGAAGATTAATTGTAGTTATTAAAAAGATATCAACAATTAATCACGTCCCTCACCACAAGGGAGGTAATGAACATTCAGATGAAGAAAATGACCATGTTAGAAGCTAAGAAGTATTATTCATGGCATTCACAAATAATGAAAAATTCAGAGCTAGAAGGAAATGTAGATGAATTTTTAATAAGTGCCATTGAATAAAATGAGAAATTACGAAATAAAAGCATCTCTCTCAAGGTAGAAAACGAGGAAACAAAAAGAAGGGAAGACCTCTTGAAGAATAAGCTAAAAGAAAAAGAAGAAGTCTGTGAAGAACGTGAAGCCGAAATAGTATCTCCGAGGAAGGAACTAGAGCAAGTGAAAAGGAGCTGGGAAAGCTCTCAAATTCTTGACACAATCCTAAATAATCAAAAACCTCAACATGACAAATCTGGGATAGGTTCTAAACGAGAATCATCAAGTACTAAGAATAATGCAAAATGTTATGTCGACGTACTTTCCAGCAACACAAAAGATGAAAGATTATTTCATCAAAGGCCCATCTCAAATCCAAATAATGAAGAGAAAGTAACTCCAAGGAAGAATGTTGATCCAAATCACGGAAATTACAATAGGTAAAAAACATTATTTCATCAAAGGCCCATCTCAAATCCAAAGAATGAAGAGAGAGTAACTCCAAGCAAGAACGTTGATTCAAATCATAGCTACTACAATAGGTACAAAACTATCTTTTTTGGGCATTTTTTTTATTGTAAAAATTTTGGTCAACAAGCTAGAAATTGCATGGCTCGTAAGAATGAAACACCAAAATTGAAGGATAAAACAAGCAAACCATATGGTCCCAAAGTGCAAGGACAAATGAAGACCTACAACTCTTTTGATCCCTTGGCCAAATTTGATCCAATGTGCTCATTATGTAATGATAATGGACACAATGAACAAAATTTCCCCCTCAAACGAAGAAAAGCAAAAAATGAGAATCCCAATACGAATAAATGTGGCCTAGCTCTATGTGCTCACAGTGATGAAAATCATTGGTTTGTGGATAGTGGGTGCTCCTGACACATGACAAGGGACAAAAGGAAGTTTGTCTCATTGAACAAAAAGGAAGGAAATGTATCCTTTGGAAGTGGATCTGCCAAAATTTCTAGAAAAGGAACTGTTACCCTTCTTAATGGAAAAGGAAAGGCTCAAAATTCTTTGCTAGTAAATGGGCTCAAACACATTCTCCTGATTGTTAGCCAAATTTGTGATCAAGGACATAATGTTTTCTTTAGCACTAAAGATTGTGAAATAAGGAACTCTTCCTCAGGGGAAATTGTGGCGAAAGGGGTTAGAACACCAAACAACATCTACATTCAGAACAAAATTCAAGAAGATAAATGTTAAGTCAAACAGATGAAAGTTAGCTATGGCACAAGCAACTTGGTCATACAAGCTTCAAAAACTTGATCAATATCAGCAAGATTAATTCAGTACGGGACATCCCAAAGTTATTCAAGCCAAATCAAGGAGTATGTGGTCCATGTCAACATGGAAAGAAAACTAGAACCATTCACAAGACCAAGGAGTTTTCTAGATCAAAGCCTTTGGAGATCATCCATGCTGACTTATGTTGACCAACTAGAACTTCGACACTTCAAGGAGAAAGGTACTTTGCTTTATTTGTTGATGACTATACTAGAATGATGTGGGTATATTTCATAAAACATAAATCCAAAGCATTTGAGTGTTTTAAGAATCTTAAAGCCCTTGTAGGAAATTAAAAGGACTCTAAGATTAAATGTTTCAGAATAGATAGAGGGGGAGAATTCATATCAAAAGAATTTGATGAATTCTTTAAAGTACATGGAATCGAAAGAGAATTCTCTACTGCCAGAACACCCAAGCAAAATGGGGTAGTTGAAAGTAGGAATTGTTACACTGAAATTTGTCACCATGATTATCTACAGTTAATATGGCTCCATCAATAGTCATATTATCCTCCTTGTCAAGCCTCATACCTCTGCTCTTCATGTAAAACTTCAAAAAGAGAGAAAGTCACTTAAAAACATGTTTATCTCTGGGTACGCAGGTTCTCTCTACCTTGCCTGTGTGTACCCACTCCAGACACACTGTACCTGCGTACTTGTACGCTCTGTAAGCTAAAGGTTGGGTGCGTACCCCTGTAAAGGTCAA
>APFE031252399.1:0-17528 GCA_000404065.3 Pinus taeda
TCCACTTGCATCAAACTTTTGCTATCATCATTTTCATTTCTTAAAAATATTTTCCGATAACCTTAAAACACATTGTAGTGATAACTTCTTTACCTACAGGCTACATGGATTCAGTGGTTGGCTGACGCCGTGAAATAAACGACTTTTTTGCAATAACTTCCGTAAGAAAGACTTTAATCTGAAATACCCTAGATTGATGTCTGAAGCATCCGAGGTGCCTCCACCTTCTATCCTCGTCGCGGTGGATAGTGGTCCCATATGGTGGAATATTTTCTTGATTTTCTCTCTGACATAAAATAACAAACAATGACGTGTCATTATAATCTCCGTTGCACTTTGATCTGAGAGTTGCTGGTTCATAAATTTAAATCCGGTTATTATACAAAAGCTTTTACGCGCTTTTTCTGCATTTGGCCGTTGTGAAAAAGCTACTCAGTGTCTTTAGATTATGTTATCTTTGCGGAACTGGACCGTATGTTCAAAACATTATAGTAATTACTACCCTCTTTTGTCATTATGCGCATTTAAACTTAGATGCAAGTGAAATAGATGACCTTTTTGGCAATAACTTCCTTGAGAAGACCTTACTCTGTAATATCCCGGAGCATAGGCGGTGCCTCAACTCTAGATTCTCATCGTGATGGATAGTGGTCCCATTTGGTGGAATGTTTTTATGATTTTCTTTCTGACATAAAATAACAAACAATGACGTGTCATTATTACCTCCGTTGGACTGGGATCGAGAGGCCGTTGTTAAAAAGCTACGCAGGGGCTTTATATTATGCTATCTTTGCTCGCGCGGACCATATCATTCCCTTCTTCAATCTAACCTGTGTCTGCATTTCGATGCTTTGCGTGTATGGGTTTGGATGTTAATGTATGGTGTGTTTGTTGATAGTGCAGTTCTTGAGTTGTTGTCTCTGTTATGTATGTCTGTTAGTAATCGATGTGGCGTCGTTGTCTTTGTTATGTATATGTGTTTGTCTGTTAGTAATCGTTGTTGATGAAGATGGGAAACGATCGCATATTTAATTCATTTGCAGCTTGCAGGAGGATTGTTTTGGACATGAGTTTCGTTTAGGTTCAGGTATGTCAACATTGACAGCTAATGAATTCTTAAATTTTGAAGAGTATTTTCCATAATTTACTTTCGGAAGAGTAGTACTCTGAAATAATTTGTTTCTTTCAAATTTTGAATTAATTTGTTTCCTTCGAATTTTGAAGTAATTTGTTTCCTGCAGAGTATTTTGATGGATAGTGTTTTGTAAATTCGAGGAACAATTTATTTCTGAAGAGTACTCCTCAAGTAATTCGCTTCTTCTCAAATTTTTGAAATAATTTATTTCCTGAAAAGTATTTTGATGGACAATTTGTTCTGTAAATTCGAGGAACAATTTATTTCTCGATGAATATTTCTGAAGAGTACTCCTGAAATAATTCTTTTCTTTTCAAAACTTTGAAATAATTTGTTTCCTGATAAGTATTTGATGGACAGTTTGTTCTGTAAATTCGATGAACAATTTATTGCTGGATGAATATTTCTGAAGAGTACTCCTGAAATAATTCGCTTCTTTTCAAAACTTTGAACGCTTCTTTTCAAAACTTTGAAATAATTTGTTTCCTGAAGAGCATTTTGATGGATAGTTTTGTTTTGTAAATTCGAGGAACAATTTATTTCTGGATTTATTTTTCAAGTTTTTTGATAAATGATCAGAAATTTCTAAAATGGTCTTTCTCTTCAAACAAGTACAATAAAGTTGAAGATTCAGGAATCGTTACAAACAAGCTTGGAGAAAGAATGTCAAAACGCTTATTGATAGCATTCTACTCAAGCTATATAGGAAATTTTAAAGTAGATTATTTTTTATTTTAGGGTTTTATTGATCCATTTCTCATTTTCGTATGGAAAAATACTTAATCTAAGTTTATGTTTTCACACGTCTATTTTTCGTTGAAAAATAAATTCTGAAGAGCATTTGGATGATTTTTTTTTGAAATATAATAGGTTTTGCATATTTATGAATTTGTGTCTCTTCCAATAGAACTTAAACTTAGGAATATATTGAATGTATGCTGTGTGTTGTGATCTTGTATATTAATTAAGTTTTGGGGGCAAGATTATATGAAAATTTGAATCCGAACATTATACTAAAGCTTTTAGGTCCTTTTTCTGCATATGACCGTGGTTAAAAAGCTACCCAGTGTCATTGTGTTTTCTTTGCCCACGCGGACCGTATCACTCTTCTTTAATCTACTCTGTGTATGCATTTCGATGCTTTGCCTGGTTTATGCGTTTGCGTCTGCTGTGCGCGGTTTGTGCATGGATTTGGATGTTAATGTACTCTGTGATTGTTATTGGAACAATTTTTTCGTTGTTAATGAACCAAGGAAACGAGATTGATTCCTGGAAATCCATTCATTTATTTTTAGGCATGCCAAACTTAGACAGCTAATTAATTCTTAATGTTGTCCGTCCATTAACTACTAATTACGCAGAGTATTTCCCATAATTTACTTCATGAAGAGTACCTTTGGCATGATTTGTTTCTTCGAAAATCTTTAAAATCTAACGAAAGAGTATTTCATTAAAAGTCTTTGACGGAAAGTCTCTTTCGTAAATTCTAGGAATAATTTATTTCCACGTAAATATTTCCGAGTCTTTCTGATAGGTGGTCAGATCTACAAATTTCTAAAATTATCCGCATCTTCAAACAAATACAACAAAGTTGAAGCGTTAGGTATTATTACGAACAAGCCTTGAAAAAGAATGTCAAAAATGCTGGTTAATAACATTGTGGAAGGTTGGACAAATAATTGGTACAGGGATTTCTTGTTGCGATTATTTTCCATGTTAGGGTGTTTTTGCTTATCCATTTTTCACTTTCACAAGGAAAGATTTAATTTAATTTTTGTTCTATGACACTTTCTGTTTTCGTTGAAAATGGATCCTGGAGAGCATTTTGGATGAAAATTTATGAGTTGGTCGGTTTTGCACACTTAACTCTTACGACAAATATGATAGAGCGAACTTAGATTTAGGATTATATTACCTGCATCTCTCGTGTTCGGAACTTAGATTTAGGATTATATTACCTGCATCTCTCGTGTTCGGGTTATAATTAAGTTTTGGTTAAATAAAGATTATATCAAAATAAAAGTGTTTATTGAAAATACTTTATATAAAGATAAAATTTCTATTTATGTAATTCATTTTTCATGTTAAAGTTTTTTCTGAATCATCTTTCATTTGAATAAAGAATTTATCTAATTATATTCTGCACAATTACATGCAGACTGTTGGCCATCGTCGTTTTTTGGGTGGAAAAGAAGCTGGATGGAAAGATACTGGGTTAGGCCCACTGTAACTTGTGTTACATGAGGAGGTTTGATCTCCACGGGTGGTCACGTGGTCCAATCCCGAGCAAAACGAGCTACTCGAGACAGCATTTCTTGGGAAAAAAAACTTGTAAGTTACCATCTTATTAAATAATGTTTTAATCAAACATCCTTTCCTTGAGATGATGCAACGGAATTTGATCTTATAGGCTTTATTCATGTTGAATTTGAGTGATAAGTGATAAGCATGATATAAGTTCGGCGGGCTGAGTGTATTAAATCGAAATTGTGATTGGCTGAAGCACTTCAAATATTTATTCACGACCTTCACGTTAGGATGGAAATCTCAACCCTCGGTTAAATTGAAATTGTGATTGGCTGAAGCACTTCAAATATTTATTCACGACATTCACGCTAGGATGGGAATCTCAACCCTCAAAGCTGACCGATATACGATTTCGTAACACAGGTTTGACCGATGTAGTTTCCCTAAGTGCCACGCAAATCGATATATACTGGTTTAGAGTATAATTATAAACTTAATGACAGGAGTTTGACTACAATGACAAACACTGTGATGCATTTTGGTTTCCATTCTTCGTAGGAAACTTGTGACAGATAAAAGCATATTTCCAAAGAAGACTAGGAAGACAGATAAACGCATTTTGTTTGTCACCTGAGATCATGCCCTGTGAATTAGTCTTCAATATTTGTCATAATAAGGGTCAAACAAAACAACAAAAATAATATTTGGTTTGTCACCTGAGATCATGCCTTTGTGAATTATTCTCCCTTATTTGTCGTAATAAGGGTCAAACAAAACAACAAAAGCTTACTTGGACAGTAGTACCTTTCCGTAAGTTTTAGTTTGCAGGTAAAAAGGTGTTCTGGTGTATTAATATTTTAGAGTATTATATAACTCCCTAAAATATATATAAAAAAATATGAACGTTATCTGTTTTGTTTTGTTTATTTTATTTTATATATATATATATATATAAATATTCATTTCTTTTCTTTTTAAGTAGTATATTTTGTATGTATTTTATTCTATTTTTAATATATATGTTAAAGAATTTCGGCTGTAATTATATATATTTTTTAATGCATATAAGTTTTAAATAGTTATAGTTTGTATGTAATTTTTTTTTATTATATAAAAATTATATAAGAGATTAAGTGGGCAAAGAAAAAATGAGATGGACCCAGAGTCTTGAAACAATAATCAAATCTTGAATAATAGAGTTGCAACTCTCCTATTTATTTAACAACAAAATAATAGTTAGGTAATCTTAAATTTATTTTATAAACATAATTTGGTTTTAAAATTTTATTTTTATATAATGTTTTTTTAAATAATTAATTCTTTCGAGTGTTAATATTTTTGAAAATGAATAATCAAATTATTTGATTTTCTTATTTAACACAGAATTAATTAGTTACTATATCTTTAATTAATTAAAACTAGTTGTTTAAAAAAAATTAATACTCTATTTCTTATTAAATATATGTTAAATAAGTTAATTCTGGTTTAATATATTTTCAAAATGAATAATCAATTATTTATTTACAAGTATTTGTATATTTATTTGCTTTTCCGTTAGATTTGACCAATTTTAAATTTTATTTGTATTTTCCAATAATAACACTTCAAAATAAAAAATCATAATGTTGGTTCATTATATATATAATTGGTTAAATGATTTTTTTATCCAAATTAGTTTAGATTAAAGTTTTTTTATTGACTATTTTTCACATTACAAAGCTATTTTATATTTATATTAAAAACAGATTCTTAACATTATTTTGATAATTTGTCTATTTTGCTCATTTATAAATTTATGGTCTCTTCCAATAAATATAACAAAGCTTAGAAGTCAATAAATATGTATGTTCTATATATGGTGTGTTTCAATTTTCCATATTGATTAAATTTTTGTTAGATAGCTAAAAAAAGAAGGTATGTTTATTGATTGCATTAGTATATGGGAAAATATTAAAGTAAGTGTCTTCCAAATCATTGTAATTTGCTAGTCTCATTTGATTGAATAATCTTCCAATTAAGATTCTTTTCTTTGAGTGCATATTGTCCATTAGATAATACCTACCTTAGCTTGAAAATGTTTAACTTCTTACCTAAAAGATTAGGAATAGAGTGTATATAACTATAAAATTTTGAAATTTATTTAGTAATAAGCATTGAATTTGTTAGCTAAGCTTGAAAATGTGTAACTTCTTACCTAAAAGATTTACAATAGAGTGTATATAACTATAAAATTTTGAAATTTATTTAGTAATAAGCATTGAATTTGTTGATATAGTATCTTTATTTAGAATTGATAATATAATATTATAGAGACTTTAATTTTTCCATTAGCTCTTCCACTCTTTGTAGTGTATATTTACTAGATTCATGCTAGGATATAATTTTGAACACCCAAAGCCAACGAAGTATGGTTAAGAAAGGTTGAGGCCAAGGTTAGTTTACCAAAGTGGCATGGATATTTAAAAACATAAGAATAATGTATATATGATGGTTTAGAATAGAAATGAATGCATATGCATAGTGGCACGAGAGTGTAGCTCGGGACAGCCCTAATGTTGAATGGAAGAACTAATTGTCCACCACTGTACTTGAGCCTAAATACTCCATGTGATAGTTTATTTCCCCCATAGGTGACTCCAACTTTTAGCTCCTCCCCATGAGGTTTGGAACTTAGACCTAATGAGGGCTAAAACCCTACACAAACCATCATGAGGTTTGAACCTAAAAATCTAACAAGGACTAAACCCCACACAAACCAACATAAGGTTTCAACTTGAGATCTAATGATGAAGATTGTTACCGTTCAAATTGTATGTTGGAGATGGTGAAAACTCTATCCCATGTCATACAATCCAAGTGGAATCTTAGTCAATCACTCACTGTAATCTCAACTTTGCCTCTTCAAGTTGGCTCTCTTCCATCTTCAAGAGACTCCTTTCATGCAAAATATTTGTTGTTCAATAGTAGAAAATATTAACCTTAGCTAATATTACTAATTACTAAGAATAGTTAAAAGAATATCCATAGAGATATATATTAAGAAAGAAAAAAAACCTTAAAAACCCTTTACAAAATATACAAAAATGTCTTCATTAATCTAAAAAGAAGAGGAATGCTCTCGCAATCGAACCCTAATTACAAAATGAATAAACTGCCTCCCTTTATACTTACGCTTTAACTTCTTTACAGTAAAGTATTATATTTATGAGAGGACTAAAGAGACCACATCCTTTACTAACTTGAAAAAAGAAAGAAATCCTTTACTAACTTGAGGCTTTAACATGTACAACGATAATTTATGAGGGTCCACATCAAAATGGATCATCCCTTAAGAAAACAGTAATCGACCCCTTCGAATAATATGCCCAACCACACCTTCGAAGAAAGCCCTTTGCTTGATCAATAAAATAATATAATTAAGTGTTTGACCATGTCCACGAGTTGATCTCTCGAAAGGGTGATTTTATGTGTGAATAAAATTTATTCGGTCCGCTCTTTGACAAGTTCCCACTTGCAATAAAATAATATAACGGTGATCCAAGGTTAGCATTTGCTGAGAAAACCCCCCAAGTATGCAAGTCGGCTATGCCAACAACTGGAAATGAAAACGTCAAAATCCAAGGGCTTGACGACCACGTAGAGGGAGCCCGCGTTCTTCACGATCTTGGAAAAGAAGCTATTCTGAAATGGCCGAAGCGACCCTAGCCAAATTCGTGGCCAAATCCAGCGCATGTAAAGGAGCTTTTTCGGCTAGGGTTTACTAGACGTGTCCAGTTTGATACAAAGGAAAGCGCTTTACAAATTCCCCAAAAGCACGAGAGTATTCTTCATGATCTGTGCGCTTTCTCTCTGGTGGCGGCTCCTCGTCGCTTTTATCGTGACTTGGCTCCACTAGCTCCATTATTTCCCCCTGTTTTCCACCAAGCCACCACAAGCTCCTCTTTCATTCTCCCCTTGCCAAAAACATAGTCTTCCCTTTCTTTGAATCTGCCTGAATCTAATTCTGCCAGATTATGTGTTGTAGAGGGGCCCGTCTCAGTTTTTCTACACTGAGTAAAAGCCTGCTGCACTGAGTGAGAGATCATGGAAATTTTTCCACATCCTTTTGCAATCCAATCCATACTTCAGGCTTGCAGATGGTATGTTGCCTTTCAAATAAAAGGACCATCTGCTAACACACTTCCCTCAGAGAGAACCACTGGACACCTCTTCATGATATACTTTAACAAGGTCAGACGGAATGAAGCTCGCCATCATCATCCAAAGTTGGATCACAACCTATTTGATCTCGTTATCATCAACTTTTTGTTCTAGCTCCTGTACTGATTTCATTTTCCCTCCAAAGTGGGCATTCTTGTTTCCCCCAGAGAGAGCATTTTGGGTCCTCCTTCGTAAGTGGGGCATTCAAAAGTGAGCAATCTTGGTTTACCTACATACATAGTGGGTGGGCAATCTTTTTTCCTCCAAAACGGAGGTGAAGTTATAACAAGCGAACAACCAACGTAGTGTGAGATGAGGCGGGTCAACGGATGGACAGACGAACAACGAACGTATAGTGTGAGCCTTGAGATGCACCAAGCAAGATAGAAAAGGCTTTTATGCTTTCTGGTTACGGTGTTGGCTGGTTTATAAGTGAACAGAGGTGTTGTATTCAAAGTAGATTGATAGAGCAAGGTCTACAACAACTATCTTTTTATCTTATTTAGGATTCAAGAACAGGTGGGTTAGGTGCACCAATTCACTTATAATTCACCCAGGACACGTTGACGAGAGAGAGTAAAATACAACCGCGTTACCACCGACAACGGAACAACAAAACCTTGAATGGAAGACCCAGTCCCTCCCCGCATTCACTATTACCGCATTCAGGTCCGCATTTATGCTTGTGTAAGTATGTCTATAATGCGAAATATAGATTCTATTTTCATCTGTTTCATGGCCAATGGCCCGGATCGGCAAAGGTACCAAGTTCGCTTGGAACTTATATCACAAAATCTCCTAAGTTACTATTGGGCTGGGGGGTTGTACCTATAAATAGTCCCTCTGGGTCCTCATTCGCAGGTTTCACCTATTAACATCTCCTCTTTTAGGAAGCCAAACAACTTTCTTTATCAGACCCATGAAATGAATTTCTTTTTTCATAAAATAGATCCTCTCACTACTATTATCGAGCGGCTCCTCTTCTCTCCCCGAAGAGCGCATGCACAGAGTGGAGCTATTTGGAAATGAGTTATTGGGGTATTCTATTTGATTGATAGTCAACATTTCATTTCATACATTTATGGTAATTTCTTCTATATAAGGAAGGTTGCAGTAACAGCTCAGGTAGTGGGTAGAGTTCTAGGATATAGGTCGAGGTAGAGGTCTATGAACAGATCGGGTGGGTTCCTACAACACCTCACATTGAGAACCCTCACATGGCCTACAGCCAATGGCCAGCCAAAAGGTGAAGGTACATCAAATTAACCCCTGCTAAACGCTTCGAGGGATACCGTGAAAGGATTTAGGCTGCCATGCTTATATATGTTGCTACTCAGTAAGTTCTTTGTGGTTGGATGTTTGGGGAAGACTCCTCCAACTCCTCACCAATCCAATCACTCAGTAAAGAAATCGACTGGTGTTGCTCTTGTCCATCTACCTCAGGGTTAAGCCGCCACGTTCTTAGTGTCTCGTGTAGGTCGCAAGGGCTAGGAGGTCTAGATTGAATCGATGAGGTATAGAGATATGATTAGGCAGTTCTCAATCAAAAAGATCTCATATCGGTTTGCTCCATCAATCTTCTTCCCCCCTCGCTGGCCCTCTTAGGGCGCAATATCATTTTCATAAGCTTTGCGTCCTGTGTTAAGTTACCTATCTTTGCATCCATCCGCGGTTCTCCACTCATTTACCTTTCCATCTATAAGGGGAAGGGAACTCACTCAGTAAAGCCTAAATGAAATCAAACACCTTACTTATGCCAAAGAATAGGAAGAAAATAGGGTTTTTCTCCTTCATATTATTGATATGATTATAGCGGTTACAGAGGTAGGCACTAGATATTGATTGGGAAAAGGCCTCTGATAACCAACCAGTGGATTCGCTGGGGATGGGGCTTTCCTAGAGGATAAGAGATAAAAGCAATGCCTCTTACTTCACTGCTGAATGAATACGCGATGGTTAAAAAAGGGTGTCAACTCCACGGAAAATCAAATAATAGGTGATTATAGGGCGGGCTGGCTCGCTCTGAACACATACATAAAGTATAGGATACGGCCTTGGGCTCGGCCTCAGCAGGAAACAGCTCGCCCCCATGCTTCCTAAGGTGGATATATATATATATATACACCCCTCCCTACATTGAAGAATCGTGATTTCTAAGGGAAGCAAAGGCATTAATATCGTCATTGTGTCTCAGGACCATCCATTAATGTCGTCGTTTTAAGCTCAGGGAATCCCAGTAATCAAATAGGTAAGCCGCCCGCCAACCATACAAGCCCCCCCTCCCCTACCTATATATATTGTAAGTTCTAAGGAAAGCTCGTAAGTAAGGCAGTAGGATGGACACGCCAAGGCTTTGAGATCGTCGTCGTTCTAAGGGATAAGCGGCAAGAAAGCAGCAGGCGTAGTGAGGCATAGAGTGCTCCATCCTCGTCACCGTTCGTATCAAGGCTGGCTGTGGGGAAGGGGTCTGTCCCCCAAAGAACAATGTTTGTTGACGTTTTCAGGCAAGCCGGGCATGCATGAAATATTGTTTCTGGGAATTCACATAAGTAATAGAAGCGTTAATAAAGATAAGAAAGAGAAGGGCAGCAAAAAATCTTATATACATGATTTAATCGATACTAGTAGAAGCGAGCGCCATAGAGTTGGTTGGACATACTCATTTATATACGCATATAATCCCACCAGAGCGTAACGTAACGTCTTCATATTATGTCTGATAATAGCTAAGAATAGGACATACACATTAGACCAGAAAGAAAGGAACAGGGAGGGGCGCAGTGAAGAACAGAGACGGACGGGCTTCAACACAAGAAAACCACAAGCGAGACTATGCATTATATACGTTGCAATCCCCTATTTGAATTTGAAACACTTTTCCAGATGGAGAATTCATTTGGGGGTGGGATAACAAACATTATGCTAATCCATTTTTGACACGACCAAGTGAAAACATCTAGCTGTTGATCGAGATATTCAGTGATTGGTTTGAATGGTTCGGCCCTTTCCACCTACCGTCTTCCTCGCCTGTGAACGATTTTTTTCACTTGGGCTTTTCTTGATATGAAGACGTGAAAGGAAAGAGCCTTAACTACGAGAAGGAAGGACAGACAATTAGCACCAATACATGTATCCTAATGTTTTATATACTTAATTACGATGCGGCAAACGTTTCCACCCTTGTTACCATACCTCAGGCATGCATTCTCATCGCGAAACTCGTACTTCTTAGGTCGGATGAGTTATTGGATTTATTACCTTCCTGAACTGCTTGAATTAAGCGATTTGATTAAATACAAACTCGAGTTCGAGAAACCAGATGGAGATACTTGTCTGAACCCGAAAACAAGCCTTCATTAAATGTCTTTTTTGGAAGGTTTTTGGATTGATCCGGAAGGCCAAAAATTGCATATTCATTTACTTAAGCTTGAACCAGAGACCGAGATATGGCAGATGTAGTACCTAAGAACAAATATTTAGTTTCCAAACTCCGAGGAATTTATTTTGGCAATTCACTAGGTACGGAGTGTTTTGAAACTCCCAAATGTCACTCCGAGGGCTGAGTGGTTTATTAACTTGTTAACCTACGAAAAGAATAGGACTGATTTCATTCCATAGGCTTTGCATGGCTAAATGGGCCATCCAAATAATTTGGGATCAGTGCAAGCTTTGATGGCTAGTGAATCAACATATCTCTTTACAATTTGTAATGCCTCTACATACGGAAGCACAACCCCACAGCGGTGAAGTGCATGTATGGAATCTTTACTACAGATAACCACTTTATTTTAAAATATTTTTCTAAGTAATCAGATTCCCTTCCCCGTAGTCATCTCGAGGTATTCTACATGAAGCTGTATAACACAACACTCTTCTTCATCATCCAGAAAACTCTTTATTAAGCCTGTTCAAATGCTTCAAATATGTTTCTTCTCTCATTCTCGTTCCCTTCCTTACATAATCATCCTCGAGGTTTTCCAGCTTTCCAGCTTCGTAATGTTAGCACCCTCACACAAACAATTTCATTATTTCTGATGCCATCCTCACAATTTTCCATAAATCCTGTGAGCAATAAACAAGGCTCTAACAATTGCTACCTTTAATGGCTCTCCATAAACTGAAGTGCCTTTCAAATCTCTCCTGTTGCATCAAATTTTGTCTGCAATATGCTAAAATTTATTGATTTCCCGCTGCATCAGAGTGTTTATAGACCCCTACAAACTGTGTATGCCATAGATTGCTTATGCCTCCAACCTCTAAAATAAAATCTTTTCTACAAGGCCGAGCTATTTCTCTAAAAAATATACTTCCGCCATCATCATCTTCTACACAAACTGTTGTCTAATAAGGGACATAAATGAAGTCTGATTTGGATGCTCAGTGCTATAGCATCATCAAAATGGATTATTGTAGGGCTCGGAATGGTTCCAGGCCTGTCACAGATTTCCATGTCTGAGGTAAAATCATGATTTGAAGCTGCAATATCATCGTCTTGATGCCAATATTCTTTGCCACTTCCACTTGAACAGGCTGTTGATATTGTACAGACCTTCCATGTTGTTGTTCCTCTTCTTGCATTAATGTCCATACCATGAAATGTTGTCAGTTAACAAGAGACCCGTCGACTGTTGAAAGAATTTTGGTACAGGTACCTTATTAAAAAAGAAAAAGGACCCAGACAAAATCTCACATAAATCAATAACCAACATTAAATTTAAAGATGAAATTCTATAAGAATAAATCCCACACAAACCAATAACACTAAATGTACACAAACCAACAACACTAAATTTAAACATGAAACTCTCTAACAAATAAATCTCACACAAACCAACATGAAATTTGAACTTGAAAATTGATAAAAACTAAACCCCACACAAACCCCACACAAAGAAGAAAGGAGAGAAGTGACAATACCATTTTGTTTGTATCGGTATACATTGAAATAATGCTAAGTCACTGAATGTTTGTTCCTTTGTACCCTGAAATATTATTGGCTCAAACTCAATATTTACAAAGCACTTTTCCCTATCTAGTTAGGCTCACCCAAAGTAAACGCTTCCCATGAAGATACACTTTGGTAACATTTTTATCCCAACAACATATAATACCCTGAAATATTATTGGGTCAAACTCGATATTTACAAAGCAATTTTCCCTTTCTAATTAGGCTCGCCCAAAGTAAATGCTCCCCATGATATTTTTTCCCAAAATAGTTTGCAGTTAGATTATAAATATATATACTACTTGGAATTAAAGCATGAGAAACTCCAAATTACTTCTCCACATTTCGTGGATGGTAGATCGGGTAAACTATCAACCCTGTTTTTATGGGGTCTTGCCCCAAGGGGATTGAAGAAAGTCAAACCTATGATTTGCAACAATATCAAAGAACTTCACATTTGGCTCTAGATTGCTTGAGCTAACCCTTAGGGCTTATATATATCCTTTATTAAAATTTTGTTGCTCAGTAAGAGCAACAGGCCGAAATTCCTAAGGGCAACACAGTCTTTTGCCAAGAGGCTGAGTTGCTTAAGGAAGTTCGATTTTTCTAAGATAGGGACAAAAAAATTTGATCCTTCCAAATCGAGTAATTCCATAGGCAGAGAAGCAGCTAGATTTTTTGTTGGGAAAATCTCCAGCTGAATGCAGAGGGTTTCGCAGCAGTTCACTACTGCAAGACCAACGTTGGGGTGGAAAAGAGAAAAGCACACAAAGGAAAAATTTCTCTCAGGGAACTTCCAGTCTCAAGAAGTTCGATTTTCCTTTGCAGATTGGCAATAGTTATGAGCAATTCTTCTCACTCGGAAAGGGAGTGCGAGTAGTAGAGCATCAACTAAGCAAAAGGAAAGAGGGAGTTTTCGATAGTTTTTTGAGATAGCAATTGCTGGGCTTCGTGATCAGGATGGGTTGGATGGAGCTTCCAACTATGTCATCTGGAAGGCAAGGATGTCCTTCCTTTAGATGAATATGGTCTGAAAGCCTACATTGATAATGTAGTGGCAGTGCCCCAGGATGCAGATCAGTAGAAAGAATACAAGAAAGAGATGGCACGAGTGAAATAGTTGATCTTGGATGGAGTCCGAGATCATATTGTCTCACATATAGCTGGAAAAGATACTGTCAAACAGATGTGGGATGCTCTCTCCACATTAAATTAGGGAACATTCAAGCAAATGAAGATGTTTCTTGAGAAGCTGAGATGCATCCAGATGCAAAAAGGGGAAGGCATAGATCCCTTCCTTATTAGGATTCAAGAGGTCTAGGTCCAATTGTCAGTTGTTGGGGCAGCACCTCAACCCACGGAGCTAGTGCTATTAGCACTCAACAGTGTCTCAGAGGAGTGGAAAGTCTTTTTCCAAAGCATATTGGGCAGAGATAAGCTACCAAATTAGGATAGGATGTGGGCCAATTTGCAGCAGGAGGAGTTGAAACAAGCTCTGTTAAAGAGCTCCATCAGTGGTAGAAGCAACAACGAATCGAAGACGGTGAAGTAGGAGGAGAATGCGGCCCTCCCATCAAAGGGTCCCAGTCAGGGGCATGGGGAGCAGAGAAAGAAGAAGAAGGACCTGTTAAAGGTCAAATGCTTCAAATGTTGTGAGCTTGGTCACTATAGTACGTAGTGTCCTCTCAGAAAAGAAAAGGAGGAGAAGTAGGACCAGCAGGCAACCTCAATAGAGATCGACATGTTGTCCTCCAGATTAGAGGAAGACTTTGCAATGTTTCCATATATACCTCCAAGAGTGAGGTGGGGAGATTTGGTGTTGTAGCCCCAGAGAGATACATAGATTGGGCAAGGTCCTTGAGGAGTCCACCTCATGGACCAATACCTTGCTACAGGGGCCCACAGTATTCAGTAGCAGGATGGATCAGTCACAGTTGATGCAGTCAGTACCAGAGTGACAGTGGTAGACTAGTAGTAGTCAGAGGCTAGGGAGCATAGTGCAGTTTTGATAGTAGAGCAGGTGGCTTAGTGAAGAGTTGGCAATAATGCATATTCCTCAGTGGCAGTGCAGATGCTAGTAGCAGTTAGAGACTCGGTAGACAGATGCGTCATACTGAACACAGTTGATTGAGTATTTTGGATGTTTTTCAGTTGCAGATGTTGCAGTTGCAATGAAAACAGATGAGAGGGAGTTGCAGTGAAGATGCAGCGTTGGCAGCAGTATGACAGTGTCAGCAGTAGCACAGATGCAACATATATCAGAGTTGTGCAGTGGTTAGTGGGCAGTATGGCCAGACATCAACAACATGACAGGGGGTGTTAGTTTTTGTAGCATCAGATGTGTTCTAGCAACGAAATTTGGTACAAAATTCGGTGGAGATGCTAGAATACATTAGATGTCCAAAACCCATAAATGGTTTATGGAAATTCCTCCTAGAAGTGTCTCAATTAGATTATTGATTGATTTTAAAATATTTCCTAAGTCTAAACTTAGGGAATATGGTTAATTAATCAATATTAATTGAGATAAGGCAAGAATGATCAAGAAACTCGCAGAGATCGATCCAAAGATGATCCTATCCATCGATTATGTTTTAATCTTGGTTGCTAGTGCTCCAATAGTGGATTATAAGAGGATGTCAAGGTGGTGATGGAGAACACACTTGAGCAGTTCGATTTCTTGGCAGATCGATTTCCTGAATAGAAACAGTCAGTTGTCGTAGAGAACCAGAGATCGAAGAAGTGAGTGAGGGGCAGGGATAGTGATCCAGAGGATGCTTTCCAGATCCGGAGAGGCAGCGACAAGAGGGTCGAGTTATCCTAGTGAGGCAGTGCAGAGCACTGCACAATAGCTTCAAAGAGGGAAGTTCAATTAGCTGAAGAGAAAATTGTTCTTAGTTCTAGAGGCTAGGCAGAGGTTCCAGGAGGCCGAGGAGACGATTTCCTCAGCAGTTGGAGGCAGAACGACTCCATCAGAGACTGGTTGAAGGCTTGACGTCAAGTAAAGCAGCGTAGAGGCTGACACAGAGGGTTAGAGGGCCAATTTTTTGAAGGCAGGTTGTGCCAAGATTGCTGGTGCAGGGAAGGTAAATTCCCTTCAATAATTTTTCTCAGAATTTCTTGCAGTGGATTCCCTATTTCAGGCATCCATATTGTACTCAAATTTTCACTGCTGCATAATAATAATAAAAAACCCTCACTGTTGCACCAGTTTTCCCAAATTGGGTTTTTTCGGGGACATTTGTCCAAAAATAATTGTCTCATATTTTATGTGTGTGTGTTAGCATTTCTCAGTTTCTAGCGCATTATTTTTTCGCAATATTTTATTTGTGAAGGTTGCAGTGTGTTTATTTCGATATTTGTCGTAGCAGATAAATTGTTAAATTAATTAACAATTAGGTGAAATAATACTAGTTGCTGTAATAGGATTCTAGCATATTGGAATTTTCACAAAGTACCTACTTGAGCTACGAACATGAACACTCCTTAGAATGGGGAGGTGCTTTTGCCCCCTCAAACTAACTTTGATCCTAGGACTGCATCCAATGACTTGGCTGCTCCCTTTGAACTAAAAACCTTCCTTGCTTCCTGGCATGGAAACATCCTCGAAGTCTTGCTCCCCCTAGCCTGGCTCCTAGAAGCCTACCAATCCTGAACATTTCATAAGGTCATTTCATACCAAGAGACCTTGACAAATTTGGAGAATTCTTTCAACTACTCCTCCCCTCTTGAACATGAAGGTTGACTTCCTTTGAGTTGCTCAACCTTCAAAGCTTCCCGCTCCTTGTTCTCTATGACTACGCTTCTTCTTGCCATCACTCGAAGAAGCTGGCCCATTATCCTATATAGGTTGCTCTCTCTCACTTTAATGGCTTGGCCTTTCTCAAAGCTAGATCCCTTGGTTTTGGTCCATGTCTTTCCACCCTAGAAGGCTACACAAAACCTCTTCTTCTCAATCATTGAGATTGAGAGCAAATTCCTCCTAAGTTCTAGAACCCATATTTCGTCTTTCACTTCCATCCTACCTCTCGACTCAAATTGAAATACCATGGTTCCAACCCCCTTTATTGCATGTTTGGCATCATCACCAAACTCCACATCCAGTTCTGAGTCCCACTAGATCAGTTTGTCAAATTATTCCCGTGTTTGTGTCATATCTCTTGTGGTTCCATTATCTAGTAGCCACGCACCAAATTCTAAGGTGCTTGAGGAAAGGTAGGAAATAAGTGAGAACTCCATTTCAAAATTCTTGGAAAACTCCTCCTAAGCTTATCCCGACAAAACTACACTTGGTTGCGTGCCTTGTCCTAATTTCTTCCTCTCTGGACATTGTGAAGCATAGTGGCATGTTTTATGACATGAGAAACACTTGACCTTAGTCAAGTCCTTCTCAGTTTTGAGGCTAACTCCTCAAACTATTTCCTCTTCCCTTTGCCATCCAAGTCACGTTCTCGTCATCCTCCTTCTTGTTGATCTTTCCCTTTGATTGTAGCCTGACTTCCTCTTCTATGCAGTCATCCTTTAGCCGAAACTCTTGTGGGCCCTGACCAAGCCTCTAACTTGTTGCCTGAAAAATGTTCTCTGTTGTCATCACTACGTTGACAATCCCTATGGTTGTCCCTACTCTCTCGTGGCTCCTTTCTTATGGTTGGCTTGTGTTGTCACTCATTGCATTATGGGTTTTCAGTTGATCAAATTTACCAAATAGCAGTGAAGTTTGAAGCCATCATCCAAGCCACATAAGCACTCAAAGCCAAATCAAACCCTCTCTGTTTCTTAGTGCTTGGAACGAGCTTTCCAACGGAATATGGAAGTTCGAAAACATACTACTGGATCAGAAGTTAGAGCAGATTGAAGATACTCTTTCAAAGCCAGAAAACAAAGAAAAGTGGCTAAGGGTCAGGCTCATTGCAAATGGAAATCAGGGCTTTTTTGGAACAACAACAGTGGAAGGCAGCGAAACCGGTGATTGGTTGATCGCCGATATCACAAATTGCAAGT
>APFE031252403.1:0-10163 GCA_000404065.3 Pinus taeda
TTAATAACAATAATTTAAATAATGATTAATAATAATAATATTAACAAGAATATTAATAATAATATTAATAATGATTAAGAATAATAAATTAATTATTAATAATATAAACAATGATAGTTAATGATTTAAATAATAATATAAATAATTATAATTATAATAAACAGACATTGAGTCGACCATTCTGTCTTTGCATCTAACCTTTTTCATATTTATACCAAACCATTTTCCTTCTTTTCTCCGTACATCAGTCCTGATGATGAGTCTGGGTTTAGACTCGAAACGTCGACCATATAAAGATGAACACTGTGGAAAATCCGAACTCCTCTCAGTAATCATCACCTGTCAAAATTAGATCATCGTCATAAAGTATGATAATCAATAGCTTACCATCTACAATGATGTGGGAGAGGCTTGCATCTGCTTCACTCTTGGTGAAGCCCAACCCAGTGAAATAGTTGTTGATCCTGGTATACCAAGCACAGGGTGCTTTCTTCAACCCATACAATGCTCGCTTGAGCCGACACACATGTGACTCATGATCAAAGGCCTTAAATCCCTCTGGCTACTCTATGTATACCTCTTCCTCAATCTCCCCATTGAGGAATGCTTTCTTCGCATCCATCTAATGGATCTGCCAACCCATCTGTGCTAATAGTGCTAGAATCGATCTAATCAATGAGTACCTTGCAACAGGAGCAAAGGTCTCATCATAGTTAATCCCCTAAACCTATGAGAAACCACGGACAATAAACCTTGTCTTGTGTTTCTCAATACTACCATCAGCTGCATGGTTTACCTTGTAAAGCCATCGGAAAGTAACCACTAACTTGTCCCCCAGTCTAGGAACAACATCCCATACATTGTTCCACATGATAGAATCATACTCCTCTACCATCACATCCACCCAAACTGGTTGTTGCACTGCCTCAAAAGAAGAAGGCTCGGTCGCTACACACTCCCCAACCAGGGCCATGTAGCCAGTGTATCTATTGGGAGATCTCCTCTGTCTGTGCTGAGAGGATGGCTGCCCCACATTCTCTCTTGTATCTTGCATCAATCTGTCTGCTTCCCGTGAGCGTTTCTGCCCACCTCTGCAAGTCTCTCCTCTGACTGGCAGGCAGAAACACAAGATAGTTGTGAGGTGTATCTGTGTACCCCACAAGTATTCCCAACTCAGCTGTTGGGTCCAGCTTCTTCCAAGCATCTTTGGTCACATGACAGAAGACTGGTGATCCAAATATGTGGAAGTGACTCACATCTAGTCTCTTCCCCGAAAAAG
Source organism: Pinus taeda (assembly GCA_000404065.3). Lineage (NCBI taxonomy): Eukaryota > Viridiplantae > Streptophyta > Pinopsida > Pinales > Pinaceae > Pinus > Pinus taeda. The sequence goes on from APFE031252403.1 coordinate 1,280, forward strand.
CCTCCATAGGTGTCTTCATCCCCAAAATACGATGAGGACTTCTATTCTGAAGATATACTATTGTATTGCACGCCTCAGCCCACAAATGAAGTGTTAGGCCTTGGTCATGCAACATCGATCGATTTGCACCCACAATAGATATGTTCTTCCTTTCAGCCACCCCATTCTGTTGTGGGCTATGAGGTGTCGTGAGTTCCCGTTTAATTCCTTCTGAAGCACAAAGGTCCTTAAACTATTGGGAAATATACTCCACTGTTATCACTTCGCGAGGCCTTTACTTTCATCCCTGATTCTTTCTCTACCAAAGCTTTGAACTCAGAAAACTTCAAGAAGGTTTGATCCTTCTTTTGCATGAAGTAGATCCAGAATCTACGAGAAAAATCATCAAGAAAAATAACATAATACGTTTTCTTTCCGATGGAGGCTATAGAGAAGGGCCCGCATACATCTAAATGAACTCGCTCCATAACTGCTCCTACTCTACCATCCTGATCATGAAAAGAAGATTTTGCATACTTACCCAAAGTGCAACCTTTGCATGTGCTCACTTGCTCCAACTTGCACTTGGGTAATCTGATAGAAATTTGCTACATGATCTTCAAGGCCCCATGATGCAATTGGCCCAGTCTCCTATGCCATAACTCGCCAATATCTTGGCCATGAATCACCTCTGCTTTGGAACTCAAAGTAGCACAGTTTTCTACCTGTAATTTATAGAGATTTTTAACTCGAATCCCTATATGTTTGGTCTGTCCAATGCCAATATGCCTTAGGAAAACCTTTCCCAAACTAATGACTACATCATAGCCTTTATCCTTAAGCATAGCAATAGACACAAGATTCTTTTTCAGCCCTCGTACATACATAACACTAGAAAGAGAGAGGGGAAAACCATGCTTCCTATGAAACATAATCGTACCTTCACCTGAGACAGAGTACTTTCCATGATCAACCATCTTGATCCGTATCTGGAGATCCTTCTCCTCCAAAGTGCTGAAAATAGTCTTGTCACCTGACATGTGGAAAGAATCTCCACTGTCAAAGTACCAAAAACATCCCATGCTAGATGAAACCATGCATGCAATAAGTGAGAAATCCATCTCAAATTGTGAAGCTAGAGCATCACCATCAGATTCCTTGGAGGAACCTTTCTTGGACTTCTTCCTCTTTGGGCAACTAGTAGCATAGTGACCCAACTCATGACAATGAAAGCATCCCACCTTCGACTTGTCAAACTTCTTCCCTCCTTGAGAAGACTTGGATTGGGATGCCTTCCCTTTCCCTTTCTCAGCTTTAGATGCTAAATCCAAGTTCTCTTCGTCATCATTCTTTGATGAAGAAGCTCCATCTCTGGTGTTCCGTTTGATCTCCTCCTGCATCAAATCCAACCACAGTCGTTCCTAATCTGGCAGTTTTTCCTTTCCATTCACTGAGTCCTGGTAGCTATGCTAGCTCTTAGGAAGGCCAAGGAGTGTTAGACTCACCATATCATCATCAGCGGTAGTGACCCCTACGGTTGCAAGCTCATTTCTGCAGTTGCCGAGCTTGTTCAAGAATGTAGTGATCATATCGCCCTTTTCACAATTGATCTTTCGAAGCTTGTCCTTTGGTGCCAGCTTCCTTTGATCACTGCTATTTTGATATAAATCTTTCAATGTTTTCCACATTGCAAACAGAGTCTCTTTCCCATGGAGGCTCGAGACTCTGTGATCTTGAACTCCCTCTAGGATGATTCTCCTAGCTCTAGCCACGTTCTTCTTCTAGTCTGCAACCTGAGTAGCATCAGTAGGCTTAGGGACATCTTGATCAATGAATTCCTTAATGCCATTATCTTCCAATACTGCCTCCATGTGATCCTTCCAAGCTATGTAGTTTGAGCTGCCATCAAGGGCATACTCAAGCCTCAACCCAGTGAAGGCCATCTGGATGAAATCTGAACTGTGATGAGAACTAGATATCTATATCCTGAATAATAAACTTCAACTTTATTTCTCTTGCTTTTATATTGTTCCTTGCTTGATTAACTGTGCTCTGATACCATGTAGAGATTTCACTTGTAGATCAAACTGGTAATGCAATGTACTAAAGCAAAACACATGATCTACTTCCACAAAACATTAAGTGGAAGTAAAATTGATTTCATGAGCAACATCAACCACAAACACATATAACTGATCAAGAGAAATAATCACACATAACACAGATATATCACTGGGGAAAGCACTATCATAAAACCCCCAACACTGTATTATCAATCAAGTGGAAATCCTCTTATGTTTACAAAAAATATTAGCTCAAGAGCTATCCTATACTCCCTGCAATCAAAAGATGAAGATCATAGACTCACTATGCCTCAATATGTAGGCCTCAAGTCATCCAATCCCCTATTTCCTTGTGCAATTTTGATTGGGGTACAATTCATAACATGTGAGCATTGGCCCGAAATCATACCTGCTGTCAACCATAGGTCCAGCTACGCAATCCTTGAGGACACTAGTTCCTCCTGCATGCAAGGAATATTCCATGGGAAGATCCAAGCATCTGATAGTACATTGTCCCTCATCTGATCTCAACTGGATCTCTGACAGAACTGACATGCAATAGTTATCCATGAGTGAATCCTCAGTTATCTAAAATAATAGTTGTCACATGCATGCAAGTATTAACAAACTATATTTTACTATTTTAACAACTTTTTAAAATAATCTAACTGGAATTGACTAATTAGAACTAAGTCAACTGATTCTCTCATTATAGAACTCATACTTAATTCCTCAATCAGTGGAGAGAATAAAGGATAAATTCCTCAATCAGTGGGACAACTAATTTGTATGTTCTCATAAAGACTTCAAGTTTAATTTTTCCAACTAATTAACTCATGTCCAGATTAATCAGTTAATTTTTAAACTGCTATTAAGACCAAATTCGATTTTACTTCCTATAGATAGACCAGGGACTGCTATAAACAGGAAGGGACCTAGAAATGCTATTTTTAGAACTTTCTGTTTTTATCAGTTTCACCTCTCACCCAAGGTGGCCAATGACCTCACTGGCCAAACTGCTATCTTTAGACATGATATTTTTAGACATTCTATTTTTAGCACATTCTAAATTTAGCATTTATTGTTGCCCACTTTTCAACAATATTCTGCTTTGATTTATATTGCATTATCAGGTTAACCTATCACATATTTTCTACAGGAATCTACATAATACATTGTCCTAGTTGCGTGAAAGTACCTGGACCATGGGTTAGGGCTGCACGAAGATCAATCGTACACCTTTGCAGAGGTACTGAAGGGAGGAATAAAGGGTAGACTGATAGAGCCCTAAGGCTTAGCGACCTACATGAAAGTAGGGGCATAAGGTATAAACCGACATCATGACCATCTTAGGGTGCAGAAACTTGGTTCCAACATCCACCCATACTGGTTTGGGTGAGACTTCGGTCTGCACTCCATGAGCTGATGCCGAAAGGGCCAGTAGTGTAGGCATTTGTTTGGCTAACTAATGCTAAACCTAGGTCAGGGCCCAAAAAGCCGACATAAACTTTGCTTTAATAAGTAAGCCAAATGTAGTCCTCGCAAGCACACATTTGAATGATTTTCCAGAAGAAATTAAAAAATGTTGAATAAATTTCTTGATATTGTATTGGATGACTTACCGGATAAATTACCTCCTATATGAAGCATTAGCCATCACATAGATTTTATTCCATGTGCCAACCTTCCAAACAAAGCAACTTATAAAATGACTCCAAAAGAGAATTAGGAGATTAAGAACCAAGTACAAGAATTATTGGATAAGAACTCATCTGAGAAATCTTAAGCCCATTTGTTGTTTTGACAACATTAACTCCAAAGAAGGATGGGGGATGAGAATGCATACAGATTCCTAAGTGATCAACAAAATTAAAATTACGTAAAAAAATTTGTTACCCCACATTGATGACCTAATAGATTGTTTAAGTGGTGCTATATATTTTTCCAAAATAGACCTAAAAAGTGGATATCATCAAATTATAATTAAAGAAGGTGATAATGGAAAATAATATTTAAAAATAATCATGAGTTATATGAATGGTTGGTAATGCCTTTCAGGCTTACTAATTCTCCCAATACCTTTATGACGTTGATGAATGAGGTCTTAAAATAATTCATTGGGAAATTTGTTATTTTTTATCCTGATGAGATCCTAATTTACAATCATACAAAAGAAGAACATCTAGAGCATGCTAGAATGGTGTTGATGAAATTACAACAAGAGAAGTTACTAATTAATTTGAAGAAATGTAGCTTAATGAAGAGAGAATTATTATACTTGGGTTTTGTTGTGTTAAAGGATGTTTTGAAGATGGATCTGGAAAAGATCAAGGCCATAGTCAATTGGCCTACCCTATGGAGTGTTTTCGAGGTAAGAAGCTTTCAAGTGTTAGGAAAGTTCTATAGAAATTTCATCAGAAATATTAGTGGCATTTTATGCTCCAATTGTGGAGACTATTAAAGAAAGTAAACGACCATTTTATTGGAAAAAAAATGATGATAAGAGCTTTGAGTTTTTAAAGAAAAAAATCATAGAACAAATTGTCCTAACATTACTAGATTTTAACAAACTTTTCAAGGTTGAGACTGATGCCATTGGAACTACAATAAGAGTTTTCCTAAGTCAAGAAGGGAGACCAGTTTCTTACTTTAGTGACAATTTTAATGAAGCCAAACAAAAATATTTGTCATGTGATAAAGAGTTTTATTCCATCATACAAACCTTAAAGAAATAGAGACATTACCTCATACCAAAAGAATTTATCATTTACACTAATAATCATGCTTTATAGTATATCAATAAACAGACAAAATTGAGTTAAAAACATGTTGAATGGGTTGAGTTTATTCAAAATTTTACATTTGTTATCAAGCATAAAATCTGACAATCAAATAAAGTGGAAGATGCCTTTAGTAGAATCAATCTACTTCTACATGCATTTTAAGTGAATATTTTAGGGATGGATGAATTGAAAGATATGTATAAATATGATACAAAATTCAAAGAAGATTATGTAACTTGTGAAAATGCAGTAAGTAGAGACAAAACTCCATGGTTAGGTTGCATGATACAAGAAGTATTATTGTTCAAAAGAGTCAATTATGTATCCTAAGATGTTCAATGAGACAAATTGTGGCACAATTACAGGAATTTTAATTTTGGACACGAATGAAAGTTGATATAAAAAAAAATGTTGAAAGATGCAAAATATGTCAATATACAAAAGGGAGAAGTCATGATAATGGACTATATCAGCCCCTATCAATTCCAAATACATCATGGGACTCTGTAAGCATGGATTTTGTAGTAGGACTGCCAATAACATAAAGAGGAAATGACTCAATTTATGTTGTTGATAGATTTTAAAAATGGCGCACTTTATAGCCTGCAAAAAGAAAATTGATGCAACTAACATAGCAAACTTATTCTTCAAGGAAGTAGTTGGATTGCATGGATTACCAAGAAGTATTGTCTCTAATAGAGACACCAGGTTTGTGGGCCATTTTTGCAAACAATTATGGAAAAAATTAGGAATCAACCTCAGCTTTAGCTCAAGATAGCATCCTCAAACTGATGGTCAAACACAAAGTGGTGAATAGAATTCTGGGAAATATTCTAAGTTTGGTCAATGAACATCCCAAACAATGAGATTAGGTACTTTTTCAAACAGAGTTTTCATATAATGACTACCTTAATAGAAGAATGAGATTAATTCCATTCCAAATTGTATAAGGAATGCACCCAAGATGAATAAATAAATTGAGAAATATTTGGAAATAGGAATTTAGGAGTGTTGACGGTGAAGATTTTATGGCCAGTATGCAATAATTACAAGACATAGTTAAGAAAAAATTACAAGAAAGTAATAGCATGTAAAAAAAAATAGCAGACTCAAAGAGAAGACAACTAGATTTTGAAGTTGGGGATTTGATCATGGCACATCTTCAAAAAGAATGATTTCTTGAAGGGAAGTATAACAAATTGAAAGTTAAAAAGATTAGGAGATGCAAAGTCTTAAGGAAATTCTCCTCAAATTCTTATGAAATAGAAATTCCCGAAGAATTTGGCTTTTCTCCAATATATGATGTTTCATATATATACCCCTTTAGGGAACCAACAAATGTTTCTATAGATACACATGTTCATGATGGAAATCAAATTATCAAATGGGAGAAGCATCTACCTCAACTACCATCAAAATAGATTGAATCAATAATAGCTAAAAAGGGTGGCTAAGAGAAACACTAAGCATTTTCAATACTCGATCAAATGGAAGAATCAACTAGTCGAAGATGCCACTTGGATTACAACAACAAAAGTTTCCAAATATGATAACAGTATTGAAGAACTCCAGCAATAGGCTACATGAATGTATTATTGTCTCCCTATGAGTTTGATGTAGGGGCATCTTCCTAAAAAATAAAACTATACTTAATTTCTAAATAGAACTCTGTGGAAAAATCTAAATTTTCTATGTTCCTAGAAAATTGTGGAATTATGTAAAATATAAAAAAATCATCTCCCTAGAAAAATCCTAGAATTATCTTTAGTCAAAAAGTTTCTAAAATTGAGAGACTTCCTCTCATCTTCCTCGGGTATTCTCTCTTATTCTAGAGTCTTCCTTCTCCAATTATTAAAAGGAATCCAACTCAGTTGTTGAGACAGACAACAAGGTTTGAATTCATGTTCATGAATAAAGTCTTTGTTTATGAGAATTTGAGTTTCTATTCATTATTGTTTAGTTGTGGTTTGAGTTTGTAGGCTTTGTATCACATTTGTTTAAGGATAGAAGAAGAATATTCCATCTATCAAGAGAGGAATATCACCTCTATAAAAATGAGGAGCATATTTCTTATTCCCACAAGACTTTCTCTCAATGTTAGTCATTTTCCCTTGTGAGGAGAAAAGACCAACAACACTTTGTGTGTTGTTAAGAGATGTAAAGAAATGTGGATTAAAATATAACCTTATTCTTGTCATCACTATTTTCAAATTTATTTCTTTTATTCATATTTATTGAAAAATAAACTAAAAATAACATTTTAAATAAAACAAAGTTTACTTGTACCTTATAGAGGAGGTAATGTTAATATAATGATAAAATAAGGGAGAAAATAAGCTGAATTTAATTTTAGTTTTAAAAAAATTAGTAATAATGTAAGGGAGAAAATAAGCTCAATTTAATTTTAATTTTAAAAAATAAGTAAGGTTAATATAATGATAAATTCAGGGAGAAAATAAGCTCAATTTAATATTAGTTTTAAAAAATTAGTAATAATATAAGGGAGAAAATAAGCTCAATTTAATTTTAATTTTAAAAAATAAGTAATGTTAATATAATAATAAAATCAGGGAGAAAATAAGCTCAATTTACTTTTAGTTTTAAAAAATCAGTAATAATATAAGGGAGAAAATAAGCTCAATTTAATTTTAATTTTAAAAAATAATAATTATAGGGAAAAAGTAATATATAAAAGAGAGATCCACTACAAACATCATATGTAACAAACATACATGAAGATCTACTACATTATTGTACATGGGGAACAAATAAATGCAAACATCATAGCCACCTCCAATGCTCTCACGTAATAAGACATGAGGAACAGATCACAAGCGCTGCAAGAGGGGGCAAATTATTAAAGAGTTGACCACTAAGGTGGAGGAGACCACAAAGCAGGCAAATTATTAAGGAGTTTTCCACTAAGGCGGAGGAGGCCACAAAGGGGGCAAATTATTAAGGAGTCGTCTATTAAGGCAGAGGAGGAATTGCTTCGATGGTTAAAAGTGGTCAGAAACTAGGTAAAAAAATTTCAAAATTTTTTGTAGAGGTAGTGTTTGAATCGTGTTTTTGATGGTGGAAATAGATTCAACATCATCAAAAACATCTAAAACAACTAAAATTTTAAAATTTAACTATAACTTAGATTTACAAAAAATTACCAATTTTTTTAAATATAACCAAAATTTCTATAACTTTTCAGATAACTCCTCCACCTCATTAAAATACACTAAAAATTATTGATTCTTAATCAACTCCCCCACAACTCATCCATTGAGTACTCTTCATAAATATAATTCATAAGTAATCAACCCCACACATGATTGATGAAAGACACCTCACAATCTAAAATATATAATACATACATTATACGTGCGTGAGAAGAAAATTGCGTTTCCTTTGACTTCATAGCACTCACAACTATGGACGTGGAGATATTTCGCTAAGAAGTGATGGGACAGATGGTAACATGGATTTAAATAATTTACTACTAAAGTTTGTTATTAAAAAATTGTCTTTTATTATACAATCTATATAAAAATTTGAATAAGCATAATAATTAATTCTCTTAATATTCCAATTAAATATAATTAATTAAAATATTTTTAATAATAAAATACTTTTAAATGTCATCAAAATCACTTAGAACTCGGAATCTTGTGTAGCTACTTCCTTTGTAAACCATAAGTTCGTCCTAGAAGCCCAACCCAAATCCTTAGATACATTGAAATTTATCTTGCAATATTTTGATAACATTATAAATCCAACCCCTCTAAACTCATTGTTTATTTAAATACATTATAGATGCTTGAAGATTTACGTGGTGAAGAGATCATTCCAGAAATATTATTTTTTGATAAATTGAAATTCGATTAACAGTGTTTTCATAATATTAAAGATACATTACTTTGGGGGGAAGACCTTGGATAGATTGGATAGATGGTGGAGTGTTTTGTGTATATTTTTATTTAAATTTATAAATAATCATATTTTTCATCATTATTAAATCTTAATTTCAAATTGCATATAAAATGAAGTTTTTTAAATAATTTAAATAAT
>APFE031252410.1:0-13115 GCA_000404065.3 Pinus taeda
AAGAGGCCATATGTATTTGTGGTGAGTAATAGAGATCCAAAGGTTCTGTTTGTAGAGGAGTGTCCATCCCATTTTTGTAGCAAGTGCTTGAGCAAAAAGGGGTCAATCTTTGAGTTCCCATCCTCCCCATTTTTTGGGCAAGGCAATCTTGTTCCAACTAACCTAGGCAAACGTTCTCTTATCCTGTTGACCATTCCAAAAATGTTTGCTGCAAATCTGTTGGAGGCGGGCAAGTATACTTCTGGGTATCCAGGCTAAAGCCATCCAGAAAACAGGGTTAGCCTCTAAGATTGATTTTATTAGCACTAATCTTCCAGCTCTGGACAAGAAGTGGTGACACCAATTTGTTAGCCTTTTCTCCAATTTGATGACCAACCATATCCAATTTGCAATTTGTTGGTTCAGGGGTTTGATCCAGAAACCCAGGTATTTGAATCCATGGTCAAGTGGGCGAATACAATATAGGAAGTGTTGATGTGCATATCGAGATTCATGGATGAATGTGTGGGCCAAAGTAATGGTAGATTTCTCATGGTTTGCCATCATACCTGTAGCTCGGGAGAAGGTGGATAGAAGTTTATCAAAGGATACAAAGTTTTGAATGCTACCATCCAGAAAAATAAGGACATCATCGACAAATAGGACGTGTGTGAGTTAGCAATGATCATTTATTTTCAGACCGAATAGTTTGCCATTTCGCTTTTCATGTGCTGTTAACCGACTGAGTCCTTCCATGACAATGAGGAATAGGAGGGGGGATAGAGGACATCCTTGTCTAAGTCCCCTTTTAGCATGAAAGAAATGGGAAGCATAACCATTGATGAGGACACTGAAGGAAGCAGATGATATGCAAGACATGAGCCACGTGGTGAATAGATGTGGGAAACCCAGGTGTATGAGAAGCATTTTGATGTATCGCCAGCTAACACGGTCGAAAGCTTTTGCTAGGTCAATCATCAAAATGATGCCTTTTAGCTTTTTGGATCTAATAGTGTATATCCTCTTGTGCGGTACCAATGGCTTCATGGATCTGTTGGTCTTTGAGAAAAGCGAACTGCTTAGGCGAAATATGATGAGATAGGATGGGTCTCATTTTGTTGGCAATGATCTTAGAGATGATTTTGTAGAGACAATTGCAGAGGGAGATAGGGAGGAAGTCATTGAAGGATGATGGAGAATCAGTCTTGGGTATAAGGGCAATGAAGGTGGAATTAATGGCATCATACATTTTGCCAGTGGTCCTGCACTCCTCCACAACATTCAATAGGTCTTGTCTCAGGGGATCATAAAATTCCAGATAAAACTCAATAGTCCACCCATCCGGCCCTGGGCTCTTATCTTTTTTAAACCACTTCAGGGTCCCCTCAAGTTCAGCAGGTGATATTGGTGAATTGAGCTCCTCTGCCGCCTCATCATCTACAAACCTAGGGTAATAGCCAACCACTTGTATAATATATGCTAGATTGGTCTTTCAGGGAGATTTGTAGAGATTTTGGAAGTGTGAGGTAACCAGAAGAGATAGCTTTTTGAAGGTATCAGCCATACCTCCATCCGAAAGAGGCATTTTCCAGATTGTGTTAGCTACCTTTCTTCCCTTTGCAAGGTTCTGAAAAAACTTTGTGTTATCATCTCCAGCTTGTAGCCAAATTGCCCTGTTCTTAAGTCTCCAGGTTTCTTCTCTTTCCTTCAGTGTTTTGTCCTTCTGTTTCTCAAGTTCAATGAGATGTGATTTTTCATTTGTAGATGAAAATCCCTTATTGCTGTCATCCATAAGGGCATTCAATTCAGATTCAATCAAAGATAGGGTCTGATCATCCCTCAGTTTTTTCTCCATGGCCGAGGAGATGGAAAGGTGCTTAAGCTGAGATAGATTGTTGCAGAAACCCTTTGCGAGGGCTCTGTGACTCGAGATAGGATGTGCTTTCCAATAGTCAGTGACCATCTTGATGTATCCCATATCCTGTAGCCAGACATGATTGAATTTGAAGGGGGGTTTAGGTTTTGATTCGGGACCAAGGATCTCCAAGTATATTGGGGAGTGGTCTGATATGCCCCCAGAACCCACCCATTGTGTATATCTATTTAGATGATGCAACAGGGGCACCTTAATCAAGAATCGATCGAGCCTCCTAGCCAGTGTTGCATCCCCCCCTTCTATTTCTCCATGTAGGCAGGGGCTTTATCATGGGGACATCTGTGAGGTTGTGCTGCTCCAAAGAATCCCTAAAGTAACCAAACAGGGGATCTACTTGTGCTTAGGATCCCCAAGATCCCCCAAATCCTATGGAGAAATTAAGATCACCCCCGATGACCAAATGATCAAATGAAGTGATGCCTAAATTGAGAAAACCCTGCCAGAAATCCTCTTGTCGATGACAAGGTCCATATACATTAATAACCCAGATATTCATACCTAGATCGACAGAGAATATATCCATACCTATGAACCCTAATCCTCCCCAGGACACTGTAACCTTAATAGTGCACGGGTTGTATCCAATGGCTAATCCCCCCGATCGACCCACAACATCAAGGGAGTAAAATAGCCAACCAGGTTTTAATGATGCTAAGGTTCGATTGATGAGATCAGCATCCCCCAGGGTTTCTTGCAGCATGATGATATCCACAAGCTCGACTTCAAATAACCTACGCAGGGATAGTTTTTTGGAGGCACTAGCCATGCCTTTGTAGTTGAAGGATAGCCATTTCATGGCGGAACCCTCCCAGGGGTGTTCAAAGCTTTAAGAACCCCTTCTATAGTAGATTGTTTTCCAATGACAACTTCTGCCCCGGCCTTCTGAATGGCTTTTGTGAGGTTGGACTTTGCCACGAGATGATTGAATAGATGGATCGGGAAAAGTGAGACCTAGCCCTGAATAGGAGGGAGTAAGGCTCTCAGGGAGTGATCGAGAGCGAAGGTTGTATGGGTGAGGCAACTCCAATCGTTCCATGGCAGCTGGGAGGGGGGAGTAGGGACAGATGGAGTAGTGGTGGAAATGATGGGAGGGGGCAAGTTAAGTGCGCAAGGAATGGATGGAGAAATGAACCTAAAAGATGTAGAATCCAATGATGCACTGCAAGAAAGAGATACAGATGATACAGATGAGATAGGGTGAGAGGAAAGAGGAGTACACACTTTTCTTGCGGCCTCAGCGGCAACAGCTCGGGCACGGGCCATTGGAGGTGATGGAGTCCTGTGCGCTCCTTCCGCAACCATGGAGGTACCGACTCGATCAGGTGCTCGGGGAGCCGAAATAGGGGTGTTGGCCTGGTTGGCTACTGCTTTACCCCTAGAGATAGAAGGTGCACTCGGAGGATCAGTTGTTTTCATGTTTAATGGACATTCTTTGAAGATGTGCCCTACCTTGTGACATTTCCTGCAATGAAATGGGACGCTTTCGTAGTCCAAGATCTGAATTTGAGTGTAATGCCTCCATTTTAATGTAATTTTCTCCTCCAGGCTCTCTCACGTATCCAAATGCACCATGATACGGGCAAGGTTCGATTCTTGGTCTGAACATAGGACTTATTGAAGTCGAGGTAGGTGCCAAGCGTGTTCCCAATCCTAACAAAAACTTCTTCAGACCAATACTAAAATGGGAGACCAGGTAATTGAACTCAAATAGGTCTAGCTCCTATCTGTTCCCTTTCCGGGTCAAACAATGGACTCCATCGTTTAAGGAGAACCGACGCCATCTCAATATGCCAGTGTCTCGCTAGTACCAAGTCTGTGTAGTCCTCCTTAGAAAAATGCAACACGAACCATCCCCTTGGAAGGATCTGGACCTCCGACAATTCTTTGAGGATATTGCCCCAAATTTCCTTGACCTAGAGGGTTAGTCTCTCCGTAAGCCCTTTCCTGGACATGCCCAACCAGAGCAGAGCTGGCCCTGTTCACGACTTCGCCCATTGGAATGTCCTCTCCAAAAGAGATTGTGAAGTCCTTTGTTGAGGCTTTCGCACATTTGACCTTCCGTTTCCTGGTCCGCGGCGCTGATGGATGTCCCTGCAATGGATCAGTGGAAGTACCTCTCTCCTGTTGAAGTTGCGCTGCCGATTTAACCCTAATCATAGGGGTTTCAAAACAATCTGAAGGTGGTATGCTAGGGTTTGACAGGCTGGCACTATGAGGGCCCCCAGGTCCCTGTTCCGTAGTCGAGAGAGGGCAAGATGGGTGCAACTAGTTGCCTGGAGGGCACAGCTCGAATGAAGGAGATGGCGGAGTGACAACAGTGAGCAGGTTCAACGTCTTGGGTGAGAGCAGAGGACAATCAAGGGCAGGAGTATCTATGGATAGCGAGCCAAACCGTAGAGAAGATGCGGTATGGCTAGGTAGGGTGACCACCGGAACGGAGCAAGAGGGAACATAAGAAGAAGGCAGAAGCAAACCAAATTTTGATGAATTAGGGTTAGGGCTTCTAAAAATGGCTTGACCGGAAAACAAGTCCAGAGAATAATCCACCTCTTCATAATCCATGCTATCCTCCATGATGAGGCAGGGAACCAACACCGAGATTACTAGGAACAATTGACAACGACGCAGGGAGACGGATGTCGACAGTTGTCGGGAGACTACGAGATACGGTTAGTTGCAGAGTACTCTCAGATTAACCTAACCCTTCGCTAGGCAGGGTATGCGCGCGAGCCTCCATCCTCACTCCATTTTCATATTATATTTATAACACTTTCAATTATTGAATTCACAACTAAGCCATCAATTTTAAACCATAAACCCTTTACCCTAATGAGTTAGTCAAGTAGATATCATATTTCTATGCATAAGAATTTCTATCAATTGACCCTTGTTTTGGATAATGATAATCTAATTTTTAAGGTCACAACGAAGTCAGAGACCCCCTTGTTTGGTCTGAAACCTCTTTGTTTGTGGGACAACAAACTTGTTCAATCAACTTATATTAGACACTTACAGTGGATGAAGCTTCTCAAATTAACCATTGCAATGCTGAGGCTAAATGGATTGTCTGTGACAACATATATGATTTCTATTTAGGAATGGGATCGCCTACTTATAATGAAGGAAAGACTACTACTGCTTTAGCATAAGTATTATACCCTTGTCAAAGTTAATTATGTGCCAATAGTCTTATGGGTTGATCATAGAAACATTAAAGATGGATCTAGTTAAAGTATGTATGGAACTAATGTAAACACACTTATTTGCCTTGGCAAATACATGGAAACAAGGTTGTATATATATAGTAAAATCCAGGAGGGTAGAGTATGTACACTTCCATAAACTTTTTTTTCAACAAACACCTCCATAAACTTTTACCAGTCAAATCGCTATGGGAGGAGCGGGGTTTGTAGTGCGCTCTTAGCGACATTCAAATCCTTGGGTACTTTAGCTTTCCCTTTCCGTGGAGGGACGTATTCGGGCAGTTTTGTTGTAGCGCGCACCCGCTGGATGTCTTCTTCCATTTCTTCATCTTCCTCTATCTCCTCTACAAAAGCCTGGAGGTCCTCCTCATCATTTGTCTCGAGGTTGACAGCCTTGCCCTTGTCTTCCATGGAAAGTTTACCAAACCGTGGATTTTGCGGGGACATGCGGACTGGTCCCGTTCCCTGTGTATCCTTCTTGGGCCTCGGCATCCGGGGTGATTTCGGAATTTCCGGTGCATCCCCCACCTGCACCGTAGGGCTCTGCGTGGCTTCCTTGGCGGTATTCTCTACAAATCCCACTCCTCTCCTGGTAGTTGTCATCTTGTTCGAACTGTCTGTGGTTGTTCGCGAACTTGGGGGCTCAAACACTGTTTGGCGCTCAACACTCTATGCTCTTCGTAATAGCTCAAATCTCAAACGAACAAGTGCTGTCTCGTGGCTAGCCTTGGGACTTTTATAACGTTTTTTGAATTTGAATTGGACCGTTCCCCCCATTTCTGAGTCATTAATGCATCCTTGGCGGCAAATCGTCCCAAATCTAGCTCTTAATTCATGTCTTAATTGTCCGCCACGTGCTTCCTTTTGCCTTAAATTGGACATCCTAGCATGAACAGTGACGTCAACAGTTACTTCCCAACCTACCCGCGTAGCAGCGCAACGCCTAGTGCGCGGGCGCGAACCTTGTACCAGGCTGATTCTGCGCGCACCTCCTTCACCGGGCAGTTCCCAAACAGACTAATTTAGAGTCATGCGCTCTCTTCCAACTCTCTGGAGCACTGAGACTGTGCTCCCTACGGCGAGTCAGGTGGTCGCACCATCTGTGCGAGACTCTAATTCGCCTTCCAATCTAGTCCGTGGACACTCCTCAATTGCCTTCGCAACAACCGGCGTAACGCATTCTACCTTATGTGGTGCACTCCCCTTTTTGGTAAGGTGTGGTCTCAACCATGGTAGCAGAGTCATAAATTCTTGGCGACAATTGTTTAACACAGTGGTATGATTATCCGTATCTCGCCTTGTCATCCTTGATTTATGAACGAGACATGCTTGCGTGACCTTGTTTTCCAGTGTTTTGATCTCAACGTCCATCAACATGCATTTCTTCCTCAATCGTATCCAATCTTCTTCGAGTTCACGAAGCCTAAGGTTCCCTCATTGAATGGCTTCCCGAATCCTTTCATGGTCGTTCTCACGTAGCTGTGTAACTCCTTCGTCCTAGTCTTCACGTGCTGTCCTAACTCCAGGGGCTATTACGTGTGGATTCCTTTTGGTATTCCCTTCAGAAATCTCAGGCTCTACTCTGTTTTGCACCTTTGGAATCATTTCCACGCTCAGGTTTTTGCACATGGTCCTATAGGCCCATCGAATCGCTGGCACGCGCAGGTCCCAGTCAGTTCATCTCACTTGGTAAACCTTGTTCAGTACTCCGCGCACCCTATGGAATGCTTCATCGTGGAGAATTGGTAATGCACGTCGCCTTTCCTGTCACTGTGGTTTGTTCTGATTCTCTAGGTTGAGGTTGGTGTGCGCTTGTGTGGATTGTACAACATATATCTGTACCCATCGGGAAATGTGGGCGCACAAGTTGTTCTGCCCCATTTAATTGGCTTTCATTCGAAGCTGGGGTTTTCTAAATCGTAGGCACATCATCCTTCTGCATCTGTGCCAGTTTTCAAAAGTTCCTTGATGCACACTCCACCATCGTGCGGGTGTTGCGCGCAGTGCCCACTTCAGCGCATCGAACCGCTGCTACTCTAGTACTGCACTTTCGAATTTGCTCAGAAATACATCCACCTCTGACAATCCATCATATGTCGGCAACTCCCTTGCCTTTGTTGTTATGCAACGTAATGACTTGATCATCATGTTGCAGTTCAGTGTTGTTACTTTGTGCAGCCGATTCTGCCATCGCTCTATCTCTTTGTCGGAATTTGAAGTGCAGGAGCTTTCGTGCTCCCATGAAATCCTTCCATTTGTAGTTGGATTCACCCAATCCTCACCTTGTGTAGTTATCTTATAGATACAGTCGAGATCGTCATCACTATGATCGTCGCACACTGGCTCAGTGTATCGCGCTCCTTCCGCTGGGTCTAGTGGTACTACTATGCGTAGTGACTCTCTCAAAGATCATTTTGCGTTTTTTTAGATTTATGACTCCATTCATATTGATAGCCCAGTTTATTCCTCGTAGCGCGGGATAGGGATTGCTGTCATCGACAATCTCTATCACTTCAAAATCCGCCTGCACGCTCGCACCCTCAATATCAACTATCACCCCTTGCAATATTCCCATGGGCAAAATCTTTTGTTGGTTTGCCATCTGTAACTAAATAGGGGACTATTGCAACGTGGGTTTGCCCACGTGTTCCCACGTTTGCTTGGTAGTACATTCGCGTTTGAACCCAGGTCCAAGATTGCCTGATCCATTTCGTACTTGGCTATTTGCGCAGTCAGCGTCATCTCCCTCCCTGTGCGCAATTCATGCTTTCCCAGTTTTCATACCACGCATGGTTCTCTTGACCTTGCGCACCTAGTGATAAGTTCCTGTAGCCCTTTAACTGCCTTGTTGTCGCGCAGTAGTGCCATGCATGTCTTCAGAAAGGTAGTGAGCATGGAAGGATCCATCTCTGGTTCTAGTTGATCCTTACTACCTAAAGTGGAGGCCTCTGTGAAGCTCTTCTTAGCTTCCATGAATGTCTCCTTCACGTGTTCTAAATCAAACTCGGGTTCCTTTGTAGGATTGCGAACCCACACGCTCTCTTCCCGCTGTTTCCCATTATCATCTCCTGTTGTCACACTGCTCCTGAGAATCATGTTTACATTTGGGTCTTCTTCGCGCGGTTTAGACCTGATCATTTGTAAATTCTGGGTTGGAGGGGGTTGGAGTACTCCCTTTTCGCGCATTTTCACCACCAACGAAGGGCAATCTTCTGCCTCATGATCAAACTGATTACAGTACCAACATGATATTCTAGTCAGGTTCGTACAATCGGGGGCATAATGCCCTAGTCCTCTGCAATTGTAACAAATTATCTGGCCTTGACCCCTTCATGGTCCCATTCCACCTCGACCCCAACTGCGCCGCTGAAACCCAGCGCGCGCCATCCCTGCATTTGGGTCGAGGGCTCGCGTTTCGGCCTGCACCTTGTAGGTAAGAGTCTGATCTATCATTAGTTCATAGCTTCAGCAGGTGCGTTCGTCATGGCCTACTGACCTGCAGAAATTACAAAACAACTGCTGGGACGTCTGCATATACTTCTGCAACATATGACAATTATCCGTGGTATGTTTTCCTCCTATCTGGTAGATTGCGCACCATAACGCAGACACTGTGTTCGGTCCCGCCTGTGCCTTCGGTCTTAATGGCATTGGTCCTCCTCCTGCCAAGTAGTTCTCGAACACTGGACAATGATCTTTGTCGTGGCCTTGGCCCTTACATTTTATGCACCATACTTCCTCGCGCGCCTCTGGCCAAGGTGCCCTATCATGTTTCAAACTCTGCATTTCCAGACACAGATTTTGTAGCTGCGCGTGGATCTATTGGACTCCTAATCGAGGGTATTGTATAGGGGTCTCATGCAATCTCAGTGCCATCTCCAATGCTTCGGCCTGGGTGGAAAGTTTTTGTTGTGACAACGCCATCCTTAAGTGTGGCGTAAGTGAGGCCACAAACCATGTGCGATGCTATGCATCTGTTAACGTTATGTTGGCTTTGCGGATCGTACTTTTCAGCCTTTGGTCCAAATCCCAAGGGGTCGCACCCGGGAGTGTCACGATCTCTTTAAACCCGATGATTGATTGCATCTCTGACTTTGGCTTGCTAAATTCGTTGTTCAACGCGGTCTAGATCTCTGCAATCCCTGCGTTCGGGTGGTCATTAGAATGCTTGATATACCACGTTAATGCGCGATCCTGCAACACGCTCACCACCGTAGCCTTTTTAATATTATCATCCATGACGCCCTGTGCTTCCCATACTGCTCTTACCACGAACCAGAATTGGTCCAGGTCTTCATTTCCTACTCCTCTGAACGCCGACAGTTTGATTGCACTTGCCATACTGAACTGCGGAGGTGGCGGAGGTGGAGTGGGTGGAGATGGAGGTGAGGGGGGTGAAGCGGGTGGCAGTGTGGGTGGAGGTGGTCAACGCGGAATTTGTTGCCTTATCAAACTGACCGTGCTTCTTGGAGAAACTTTCGCGAACTCGTCCTCGCTCTCCCGCGAGGGTGAAATTAAGGAACTGTTTTTTAATTCTTCACTACTTCCGCTTCTATAGATCTTTCCGCTCCGCGTAGTCCCAAGCATTAATTTATTTGCATAACCCGTTTTTCACACAATAGTATCTTAATCCAAGTGTTTAAAGATTTAACGTACTTACTTCGCGGTCCCTTGAGAAAACGTCGCTTTGCCTCGCTGTAGCTGACAGTCGTGTCTACCGCGAACTCAATGATAAATCCTCCTATTATCCGGTCGAGCCAGTGGTCCACAACTCACGCTATCATATCTTCTGAGGCTTGTAGTCCGCGCACTAGTTCCGAAGTTCACACTATTGGTTTGTCGAGCCTACATCTTCCTTGGCTGTCTGCTAACTTTGCGATCCACTCATATAGCTCAAAGGGACAAGATGCAAATAAAATTTCGTGGATTTCAGTGTACAAGTAGCGATCCAACCACTGCTCCTTAGATACTCGTGGATTTCTGTTTTCCTATGCTGCGAACTCGTGAATCTTATTGTCCAATCACTCTTCAATTTCTTTCTTTGTAGGGTTCCAGTGGCACGACATTAGACATCTTTTATGCATATCCCGGTCCCGGCAGCGAAATCATTTGTTGGCTTAGTGGGGCCTGACCCAGGTTCAGAGGTGATTTAGCCAAGCAAATCCTGGTACTATTGGCCCTTTCGGCAACAGTCTGTGGAGTGCGGACTAAGGTCTCACTCAAAGTAGTATGGGAGGGTGCTAGAACCAGGTTTCCGCACCCTTGGGATGTCTGGTGGGTTTTTGGAGGTCCGTGGTTTGACCTGTTGCTGCGGGCACTTGCGATCCCTTCATGAGCTGCGGTGTGGCTTCCGCGCAACCCTACTCGGGGCGCGGCCCATATAATCCCCAAGTTCCTTGCTATTTAAACGATTATTTAACTTGTGTGTGTAAGATTTATGGTTATTACAACATATTCAACAATCATAACAGTGCGCGCAATACATAAAGGAATACAAACATAAAGAAGATAATGCACAACAAATACACAGGAACATGAATCAACTTCTCTTTTATTAATCTTCAATCTTGCTTACAAACTCGACACCGCCCTACGCACTCCGCTGCAGCGGTCTGCGCACTCAGCTGCGGACTCTACTAGGCCTCTGCGCACTCCACTGCAGAGCCTCTTCCTACTACTGCAACCCAAGGCACTTAGAACTCTACTATAAGCTCGAACCATTCCTTCGCTATTCATCTATTCATCACTCCTTCTTAACTAACTTTACAACTTAGAGCCTCGCTCTATTTATACAATTACTTTACACTATTTTACAATACAATGTTTAAGGCGGACAACCCTATGACTCAATTGTACACTTTGCGCTTCGCGCCCGCGATTCGCGGTGTTTTACAACATCTCTGACCAAAACTTGGCCTTTGAGCCCCAAAAACTTGCCTGGGGGATTCCATGCCCAACATAATGTTTAAGAGGACAATGAATCTTTGCGAGTTCTCTGAATCCATTTGATACTCAGCTAAACCAATTTCTTCAACAAATGAGAAGGGATGTACTCCGCCTACAAGGATTGCACCTCCATTCATATCCTAGTCATTGAATTGTCGTTCAAGTCTAAGAGTCATGTACTAATTTGTCTCTTGGCTTTCACAACAATTGTTGGCCTGGGATCACCTAAGGCTCAACATTCCACATATGGGAAAGTTCTGTTGAAAGATGCCTGGAAAACACCCAAGTTACCTTGTTGAGAGATTTCCACTTGAGCCTACCAAAAGGAGTAACCATTATGCCATAATGAGCTGAGGAGACTAAAACTAATGGATAATAAGCATACAAAATTAATGCTCGAAGCATGTGGTAGGTGGACTTACATACCTTCATATTATTATTGACGAGATTAAGATTGTGCATGTGATAACTTATGAAATTGATGAAGCTTGCCATGTGATAATTAGTATCATGAGATGTGTCATTGCACTACCTCATTCATAGTTAAGCCCAACTATTATTTTTATTGAGTTCATGCAAGACATGATAGAAGTTGGAGGGAAACTATCTTGCTTTTTGCTAGCTCCAATCCAAAATTGAAGATAAAAGGTAGAATTTGGAATCTCATATCATAATGGATTGCATGCCCATTCCTTTGGCCTCTTTGAGCCCTTGTCACAAAGCATAAACTTCTAGCCTTCTTATTGAGAACAATGCTAAGCATTAGGGAAAATGAGATAAAAGATGGTCCTCCAAAAAAAATGTACTTTTAAAATCCACTTTAAAAGAATCAATAAGATTCAATATGATGATGTTTTTTCTTTTCTTTATTTTTTCTTTTTCCAAAGGGAAAAACTCGTAATTTTATTCAACTCTTGAAAAGAGGAACAAAATTACATTTTGTAGATATTAACTGCATTTAAAAAAAGTAGTCTCTCGGCTTATGTGCATAAGAAAAAACTAGTCTCTGGACCTTCTGTCACCCCCCTGAGTTGGGGGTTGATTGGAACCATTTTCAAATCACTCCCAGTTATCTTCAGTAGGAGTTCTTTCTAAATTTGAACTTTTTGAAACATGAACTCTCTTTGTGTCCATTGTTCCTTCCTCTTTGTGTGCCACTTTTTGTTTGTTTGTTTATTTTTTTTATTCTACTGCTCCATTTCATGGATTGCTTTTGATTATGCACCATTATGCTTGTGTGTTGTATTGCCATTATGGATCAGAGCATCCCCTTTTTCTTGGTTGGGAAGGTTTTTTGTGATTTCTTCTTCTTCTTCCTCCATGAGGTTGGCATCAGAAGGCTTCCATCCTTTTGTTTTGCGGGCTTACCCTTTTTACTTTTGAGGGTTCTTTTTTGCCTGAGGGCATGTGTTTTGCAAGTGTCCCGTTTGGTAACATGATTGACATCTAAAAGCCGTATTTTCATAATCCAAAACTTGGGTCCAGTGGAGGGTTTTAAGTCTCAGTTGAATGCGTCAGGTAGGCCTTAACTCAAGTCTATTTCTACATAGATTATGGCGAAGGTAAATAACCTTTTCTCTATTCTCTCGAGGCCCATCTTTTTGAATGACCTTAGGGTGTTCGCAATTTCCTCAAAAACCTTGTGATGCCATAAAGGAAGGGGAAGGTTTGGTAGCCTCACCCACATTGACATTGTTGATACCACCATTGATGTGGCATCGAAATTTGAGAACCAAGGGGTAATGAAGAACCTTGCATTTCCCCAAAACCAGGGTCCTTCTTTCAATGATCTCTCCATGTCTTTTTGGGTATTGAACATAACAATGAAGAAACCTTTTGAGCAAAGGTATATGTTGCTGTTTTTGGTCCAGGTTATAAAAAGTCACTGATGCAAAGCATTAACTCTAGGTCAAAAACTATTGAATCTGCAAATCACTACCCCATATTGAAGAACATTTAAAAGTTGATTTACTTATGTTAGGGTTACCTCCATGGAAAATGCTTGTTGTTGTTGTTCAACAATGTAAGGTTCATGATTGTATTGTGGCAGG
>APFE031252417.1:2976-100477 GCA_000404065.3 Pinus taeda
TAATATGCACAATGCAAAACTAGTTAGTACACCTTTTGCTAGCCATTTCAAACTTAGTAAGGAAATGTGCCCAAAGACCCAAGAAGACATGGATTATATGTCTAAAGTTCCATATGCTTTAGCTGTTGGAAGCTTAATGTATGTAATGGTCTGCACAATGCCTGATATTGCATATGCAGTGAAAGTTGTAAGCAGGTACATGAACAATCCAAGAAAGGAACATTGGATGGCAGTCAAATGGATTCTCAGATATTTGAAAGGTACCACAAATCAAGCATTATGCTTTGGTGGTTCAAACATTTCTCTACAAGGATATGTTGATGCAGACATGGCAGGTGACAAAGATAATAGGAGGAGCACTATAGGATATGTATTTACTGTAGGTGGAACAACTGTCAGTTGGGTTTCAAAAATCCAAAGTGTTGTTGCACTTTCAACAATAGAAGCAGAGTATGCTGCTGCTATAGAGGCTAGTAAAGAAATGATTTGGTTACAAAGGTTTATGGGTGAATTGGGTAAGGAGCATGATATGGGCACGTTATACAGTGATAGTTAAAGTGCCATTCATCTTGCAAAGAACTCAGCATTTCATTCTAGGACGAAACATATACAACTCAAGTACCATTTCATATGATTAGTATTGGAAGATGAAGAGTTGAAGCTGGAAACGATACACACTAGTCAGAACCCTGCAGATATGCTAACAAAAGTTGTAACCAGGGAGAAACTGAGAATATGCTCAGTTTCAGTTGGTCTTCAAGGATGACGATGAGGATGAGAAACAACCAAGTCCAAAGAGGAGTCATTGTCCAGCAAATGGAGCAGCGGTGGAGTTGCTACAATCAGTCTCCAAGTGGGAGATTGTTGGGTGTGGAGCCTGATTATCTTTTATATTCAAAAGTACCACCACATTGGACCCCAGTTTGAATGGGAGCGGCAACGCCGCCCGTAAAATATTCGTTGCAGGGGGGGTCTGGGGGGGCAGCTGTGACCTTTGGGAGCCCCCCCCTGACGGGGGGTTTCGGGGGCAGCGCCCCCGAAGCTAAAAACAGATGTAAAATTGCCTTGTAAAAGTATAGTAATTTCTAGTCAATCGGGGCCGTTCATTAGGCGGATGATCTGATGGTAGAACTTATGTTTAGTTTAGGGTTTTTTGCCCTAGAAGGCAACCCCTCTCTTTGTATGAGGGCATTGCATTTGAGGCTGTGAGATAGATGTGTATTCTGTGTGAGTGAGAAACAGAGAGGTGAGACTGTGAGAGAAGACAAAGGATATTACAACGGATTTGTTGTAGGTTGTGTCTCTTCATTTTGCTGGATAATAGAAAGGAACGACTGGTTGTTCGAGGTGGACGTAGCCCAAAATGGGTGAACCACGTATATCTGTGTCTCTCTTGTTTTGTGCGTTTTCTATGTTTATATTTCTGCAATATTTTATGTGTTCCATTGCTTCGTAATATATATAATATTCTAACAAAAGGGCCGCTACAAGTTTAGTATTTCCAGAACTAGTGCTTGACTGATCTTCTTCTTTAGCTCCTTGAAAGCCTTTTGTTGACCTTTTCCCCACTAAAAACTCTTGCCACTTGCTGTTATGATGTGGAGTGGTGTTGCTTCAGTTGAAAATGAGGCTATGAAATTCCTTAGGTACTCTATTGCCCGAATGAAACTCCTGACCTCAAAGGCATTAGTAGGCATCATCCATTTCATGATGGCCTCCATCTTGGAAGGATCTATCCTCAAATCTCCTCCACCAATCACATAACCCAGATACACCAAAGACTTCTGCACAAACTGACACTTCTTGAGATTTTCTAGTAGTTGGTGCTTCTTCAATGTTTCCAACACCTGCGTCAAATGTAAAATATGATCCTCCCATGTAGCATTATATAGTGGGTATATCATCCAAATAGAGAATAACAAATGAATCTATAAAAGGGTGCAATATATCAAGCATTAATATCATAAATGTAGCTAGTGTATCACATAGGCCAAATGGCATAACTAACCACTCATACAAACCTTGCCTAGTTTTGAAGGTGGTAGTCCATGTATCTTCTTCTTTGATTTGAACCTGGTGATATCTAAACTTTAATTCTAGCTTGGTGAAATACTTTTCTTGCTACAAGTAATCTAGTATATCATCTATCCTGGGGAGGGGGTATCTATTCTTGAGCGTGATTTTATTCAACACCCTGTAATCTATACACATCCACAAAGTCCCATCCTTCTTTGGCACAATGATGATGAGTGACCCACATGGTGATGTACTCAGTCGAATGACACCCTGTTCTAGTAGCTACTGCAAGTGTTTCTTCACCTCACTTTCTTTTATAACAGACTCTCAATACAACCCAATATTTGGCAATGGGGAGTCTGACAATAATTGGATCTTGTGCTCTAATTCTCTCTTAGGTGGTAACCCTTTAGGCTCTCGAAACACATCCTCATATTCCTGTAAAAACTCCTCTAATTTTTTTTTTTTGTTTCTTAGTACACCCCTCTAGGGATTCCTTACTTCTTATTGACTCCTCTTCAGACTGAATTTCTCTTAAAAATAATAAAACATACTTCTTGTTGGAACTGATAAATTTCTTGGCTTGGTTGGAACTTACCAGTGAAATTTTCGACTTTCCTTTATGCGCATTGATGATGAATTATTTTCCATCCTTGATGAGCCAGTACTGGTTAGCTCTCCTCATGAATATTGCATCACACATGTACATGGATGGACTCCCAAACATGACTCCACATACATCAAGGGGAACCACACCCATATCTACTTCATCAATAAAATCAACACTCATAGTGAATCTAATTTTGCACTATTTTGTTACCTTAAGCTTTGCATCCTTGTTTACCCATCCCATTGGATATGGGTTTGGATGATCACGAACTTCCAACCCCAACTTCTTGACCTACTCTATTGCAATAAGATTCACCTATGATCTTGAGTCAAACAAGCATCAATCTTTGTCTTCTTGACTTGTATCTTTATATGGAAGAGTTTGGTCATTTCTTTCTCTTCCTATTGCTGAAGGCCACTCAGATTCACCTCCTTCTATATTGATGTACAAATGATCTTCTCATCCACATCCAAGTTTCTTTTAACTTGGTTGCTTGAATAAGTGGCCATGAGATTCTACTTCTTATTTTCTTTCTTCTTGTTCTTCAGGTTTAGCTCTAGATGCAACTTTGAACACTTCTCCTCTATATGGACATCAATGTTGTAGTGGTTGCAGTGGTTGCTAGGATATTTTCACTAGTGTGTTGTGGTTGCTGAGTTTTTATCTTTTCCCCCTTTTTCTTCTTCTTTTCCTCCTTAGAATTGTCTTGCTTCTCCTTCTGCTTTGATCCACTTGATTGCGCTCTTTTTAGGCCTATGTTATCTAGGTATTGTGCATGTACACAAGCCTCATCCTTCGATTTTCGCTTGAACAAAATCACTTGCTCACATAGATGGTGGTGCAGACCCCCCAAATACTTGAGGAGTAAATCTTAGTTCTTTGGAGAGATACTCAACATTATAACCATATTTCTGAATTTGGTGGTGTACTGATGCACACTTTGGCCCAAATGTTTCCTGAAGTAATGCCATCGAAGCCACTGGTCCTCCATGTACCCAATGGGATAAAACTATGACTTAATGAGGGTTATTAAATTCTCCCACTTAGTCACTAGAGATTCTCCCTCCAACCTCAAGGTTTTTGTGTGGCTCTCCCACCAAGTTAGTGCATCACCCTCCAATTTCAGCTGCGTGAATGAGATCTTTTTCCCTTCCTCGTTTTGATGGACGCCAAAATAAACTTCCAATTGTTGCGACCAATGATTCAGCTTCAGAGTGTCGATCTCACCGTGGTAAAACTTGATATAGAATTTTTCTCCATTTTGAACATGGATTGATTCATGACACTCAAACTAGGTTGATCTTTTATAGGTTCTTTCTTCAGTTGGTTCTTCATGTCTTCCCGATCTCCCGATCCACCTTCTAATTTTTTCTCTGCACTCGAACTCCCATCTTCTCCAAATATCCCCAAATTATTTCTTAGGGTGGCCATGGGGAGGTTTACATTATGGTTTATATCTGCAATTTGTTGTTCGAGCTGTGAAAACCTCACCTATGCAGGATCATGAGGTTCGTTTACAAATTCCTTGTCCATGATTAGGGTTTTACAATTTTCGGCCCCACTAATCTAGATACCCTACAAATATCCATAAATACCGTAAGAAACCTTCTATGATACCAAATGACCTGTACAATTCCGTGGATATTGCACTGGACAGTTCGTGACAACATATATGATAATAATTTATTAAAATACTCAAATTTTACACTATTATATTTTTATTTAATTTCTAGATATTTATTTAATTAGTGCATGCATGCAAATGTAAGTTATGCAGAAAAGAAGAGAACGAAAAAATATTCTCATTCACACATAAGACACAAGATATGCTCTCTAGGAAACCCTTTTGAGAGAAAACCCAACAAGAAGGTGAGGTCGCTTCGCTCTCTTTCTCTGTCTAGAAATATTGTTGGAGATACAAAGAAGTAATGTTTATAGCTTGTGGGCTGCTACAATGCATAGACACTTTTTGTGTTCTCTACCTTCTATCCCTCCTAGATATCTTTACACATCTATGGAAAAAAATGCTCTCAAAAGAATGGAATGCCTCTTCCTCCTAGTGGCCTAATTATAACACACCTTGATAGCCTACTAGTGGTTAAGTTTGACTACATCAACTCTTAGTTAGAGTTACAAAAAAGGACTCTTGTAGAGTATTTTACATCAAAAACATGTGGTTATCCCCTTTTCCATGAATGATGCGAGCTGATGTGAGATCCTTCCCAATTATAGGTGTGAAAATAGGAAGTCAACTTCTGAGTGGCATAACTATTACATACTAACGCTGATTGACACAATTCTTGTGCCATTGGTGATCTATTGTTGAATGTTAGTTTTACTATGCTAATTTGAACTTCAAAATTAAAAAAATTGCTCATCATTTTCTTTATGTGCATAGGTTTCCTTTATGGTGTTTGTGAATGTAATAGGTACAATTTTCAAGTTTCATGTCAAATTCATCAGCAAAATAGCATGTAAATAAAGTGTTGAACAACAGCAAACAAATATACAACAAATCATCAAAATGAACACTTAACATAATGTTTTTATAAAGGAGTTCACCCCTCCTGGGCTGCATCTCCTTGGTCCAACTTCCATGGCCTAAGCCTCTGTATTAGCTCAAAATGAAAAAAAAGTGTTGTTTATAATGCTCTATTGCTCTTGAAACATTCTTCAATGTGCTCAGAACATCAAAATCATCTAGGAATGACTTTTTTATGACCCCAAATTGGTTAAAAATTGAAAATGTTATGGCCAACTCAGTTTCTCCTAGGAAATATCCACTAACACTAGAGGAACTCTAGTTAACTCCATCAATTTTGGAGAAAAATCTGAATTTATTGGACTTCCAAAAGTTCTGCCAACTTAATTGCAGTTTAATTATTAGATAAGCATGTAATTAATGTTTAATCCATGGTTAGCGTATTAAGCACACGGTTATGCTAACTATTGGTTGTCAGTTTAGTGGTGGTGGTCACATGTGAGGGGGCTGGCCCTCTCCTCCCCCAACCACCATCTTATCTCACATCAAATATAAATCGTAATTTTTGTATTGTAAGAACCAATGATGTGGTGTAGTGGTAAGACATGGGCACTGTGTGGGCAAGGTCACAGGTTCGATTCCATCGGCCTACCAATATGATTTTTCCTTTATGCACTGATGGATAGTCCATTGGGGAGGGACACATGGTGGTCTCCGAGCTTGCCACATGTATCCTCCTCATTGGTCCTCATCTGTTCAATTAAATGACATAAACTCACCAAATTGTAGAGAAACCAACATGCACCGCTTGGAAAGTCCCCACTGGCCATTGACCAACCCTTTGACCTGCATAGTCACCTACCACATCAGTAGTACATACTGCTGACTGTGTAGTGACTGTACTTTTTTTTTGTTTTTAAATTCCTTTGTTTGGAAAAGTGGACAAAACAAGATATCTTCATCATACAAGCTCCATTTAGAGTGAAACAAGTTGCATTGGGATTGTATCACTGAGACAGATGTGGTTGTTTAGATTTTGAGTGATTTAGAGCACTTTGATTTTTGAGCTAAATATTGATCACCTGATCATTCCTCCCCACTAGAAGCCTTTTGGAGCCAAAAATATACTATCAATTGTTCAACCAGTGATGATACAACTCCCTCACCTTCTCAATCTACATCCATTTAGCCTTAGAAGGATTTTATCCCTTGTGCCCCACTCGAAGGTATTCGACATTCCCTCTCTTTGATGTTCTGGTTCTTCTGTCAAGTATGAGATCTTGTTGAAGTTAATCAACATATTCTAGTGAGAAATCATCTATTGATGGAAGATGAACATGCTCTCCTTGATCATCAATCAATGGAGGCTCAAGCAATATAAAATTCTCAACATTAACAACAAAGTATATTTGCATGTAAGGAGGAAAATCTAGCTTAAATGCATTGTTACCAATCTTTTCCATAATTTTAGAAGGACCATAACAGATTGGCTTCATCTTTTTACCTTCCCCTTGAAGTCTCTCTTTGCTAATATATAACCAAACTTCGTCTCCAACTTGAAATTGATGATCGACATAGTGTTTGTCATGTCTTTCCTTGTAGATGCTTTGACTCTTTTCAAGTTGTTCTTGTATTGTGTGATGTATAAACTGAATCTTCTCAATGAACTTCCTTGCCTTATCAATGTCTCTATGACCATTGATGGCGAAATGTTTCTCAAATATGAAATCTAATGGCGATCTTGGCAAGTACCCAAAACATGCCTCAAATGGCAATGTGTTTGTGGAAGAATGCTTTGCCCTGTCGTATACATGTTTTATGTCTGAAAACTTGGGATGTTTGATACAACATCCTCTAAGAAGAAGAATGACTGTCTTGTTGGCGACCTCAGTTTGTCCATCTATTTGCGGATGAAAGGCTATACTCTTCTTCAACTTAGTGTCCATCATATCCCACAAATTAGACCAAAAATTCCCAACAAATCAAGAATCTCGATCACTTACACTAGAAGTAGGAACACCAAAATGAACCCAAATATTTTGAAAGAAAAGATGAGCTGTTTGGTTACCTATAATTTTCTTTTTACATGGTGTTAAAATACACATCTTGATGAACCTGTCTACAACTACATACAAGTAATCATGACCTTTCCTTGACAATGGAAGACCTCCTACAAAATCCATTGAGTTACTCTCCCATGGACGTGAAGGTACCGAAAGAGGAGTGTACAATCCTAGTTTCCTATTGCTATGCTTACTTATTGCACACAAAAAAAATCCTCTAACAAAACGAGATACATTATCAAACATGCATGGCCAATAACAATACACCTTTGGAGATTTGCCATTGTCTTGCCTACACCAAAATGTCCAACAATCAATGAAGTGTGCTCCTTCCTTGTGATATTATTTCTTTTTCCTTGTGGAATACATAACTTGCCCAAGTGATACAAAAAATTGTTATGTACATGGTAATCTAACTCTTCAATTTGGTTTCCTTGCCTCAAGCTTGCATACACATCTTGAAAGTCATTATCATATGCATATTTCTCAATGTAACTTTCATGTAAAACAGAATTGTGCTTGAGTATAATAGATGAATTTAAAATAGTCCTAGAAAGCATATCAATTACCTTATTGTAGATTCCCTTTTTGTATTTGATAACCAAATGAAAGTATTGTAGAAAACCCATCCATCTGAAGTGTCGTGATTGCTGCAACTTTGAGTATGACTGTAAGTATTGCAATGATTAATGGTCGGTATGGATAATGGTCTCCTTCCCCATCAAGTAGTGTTTCCATCTTTTAACACTTTGTACCAATGCGTAAATTTCTTTGTCATAAGTGAGATAGTTAGTCACAACACCATTAAAAATTTCAGAATGAAATGAAATGTGCTTACTATGCTACATAAGAACTACTCCCATGGCGTAATCACTAGCATCCGTTTGAATCTCAAATGGATGTCTAAGATCCAGAAGAGCAAATACTAGTGCTAAACTGATCTTTTGTTTTAAAGCATCAAATGATTTTTGTTGTACATCTTCCCAATGGAAGACTTTCTTGACACTAGTTAATGCATGTGTTGGCACTGCAAAGGAAGTAAAGTTAGCAATAAATTTCCTCCAATATTGTGTTGGCCCTAGAAAGCTTCTTACCTCTATAACTGTATTGGGCTTGGGCTAATTCACAACCTTAGAGGGGTCTATATTTATCTCACTTCCTCCAACAATGTGTCCCAAATACACTAAAGAAGTCTTACCAAATTCACACTTTGACATCTTTAAAAATAATTGTTCTTTTTTCAAGGCATCAAGTACTTTGTTCACATGCATGACATATTCATCTCTAGATTTGCTGAATATGAGAATAAAATATAAGTAAAAAATGAAAATATCATCTAGCAATGGTCTCAATACATCATTCATAACTCTCATGAAAGTAGCTAGAGAATTTGTAAGACCGAAAGGCATAACAAGCCACTCAAACAATCCTTGTTTAGTTTTAAATGCATTTTCCAAATGTCCTCTTCAACTATTCTAACTTGATGATAACCACTTCATAAGTATATCTTAGTGAATTACTTTGCGTACCTCAATTGATTAAGAAAATCATCAATTCTTCGGAGTGGATAACGATTCTTTACCGTTATCTTATTTAGTGCACAAAAATCCACACGCATGCACAAGTCTCGTCCTTCTTTGGCACTAAGACAATTGGTGAACCACATGACGAAGTAGATGGGTGTATGATACCTTTGTTCAACAATTCTTGAATTCTATTTTTGATTTCCATGCTTTCCATGATCGACATGTGATACATGCCAATGTTTGGAAGTGGAACATCCTGTTGCAGTTGTATCTCATGCTGAATTCCCCTCTTGGGAGGTAACTCCTTTGGTTTTTGAAACATCTCGCCATGCTTTCTTACCACATCAAAAAAATCATATTTTAACTTATCATCACAACCTTCAAAAGATTCATAATCTATATAATTCTTTTTCTTTATCATGAGAAGCACAAATTTTTTACTGGCATTTCCTAGTCTCTTCATTTGCCCTGCATTAACCAAAGAAATGTTTAACTTTTTGCGATGGGCTCTCACAAATAATCCACTCCATCCTTGAGAAATTGGTATTTGTTCTCATGGTGATAAAATACCACTTTCCTATCAAACAAATCATATTTTAACATATCATCACAACCTTCAAAAGATTCATAATCTATACCATTCTTTTTCTTTAACATGAGAAGCACAAATTTTTTACTTGCATTTACTAGTTTCTTCATCTGCCCTGCATTAACCAAAACAATGTTTA
This sequence comes from Pinus taeda, assembly GCA_000404065.3. NCBI lineage: Eukaryota > Viridiplantae > Streptophyta > Pinopsida > Pinales > Pinaceae > Pinus > Pinus taeda. Next base: position 12,402 of record APFE031252417.1, read on the forward strand.
ACTTTTTGCGATGGGATCTCACAATATAATCCACTCCATCCTTGAGAAATTGGTATTTGTTCTCATGGTGATAAAATACCACTTTCCTATCAAACAAATCAGATTTTAACTTATCATCACAGCCTTCAAAAGATTCATAATCTATATCATTCTTTTTTTTATCATGAGAAGCACAAAAAATTTACTTGCATTTACTAGTCTCTTCATTTGCCTTGCATTAACCAAAGAAATGTTTAGCTCTTTTTGATGGGCTCTCACAATATAATCCACTCCATCCTTGAGTAATTGATATTTGTTCTCATGGCGATAAAATACCACTTTCCTATCATTCAAATATGGGCTTCCAAAAATGATTCTTGAGATGTCAAGTGGAACTACATCTAACTCAACTTCATCAATGAATTTTTTAGTAATGGAATACCTGAATAAGATTTTCCTTGTAACTTGTAAATTTGCATTATTGACTATCCAACCCAATGGATATGGCTTATGATGAGGTATAGTTTCAAGGTTAAGCTTTTTGACCAAGTCTTCTCAAATTAAGTTTGATTGTGACCCACTATCAAATAATGCATCAATCTTTGTATGATTTGAAATTACCCTTACATGGAACAACTCTATCCTTGATTCTTCATTTGGAGTATTATTGTGACTATGTGAGGAACTAGTGCTTGCTATAACTTATTTTCTTTTTGTGACCATGGCTAAAATCTTGGTATCATCACCAGAATTGGATCCAAGATCATGTTTTGTGGTAGCGTAGACTTTTGTTTCCCCTTATTGTTTGGTTTCTTAGGCTTTAGTTCAGGATGTAGTTTTCAAGTGTGGGTGTCATCATGCCACGCTTTGGAAAACTGTTTGCATATAGTTTTCTCCCCTTCTTTCTTTACACTTGCATTCTTATTTCCTTTCCATTTTCTACCCTTCTCTTTCTCCTTACCCTTGAATGGCTTCTTCTTACTACCCTCTTTCTGAATGTTCTTTCCTCTCACTTCAAGCTATGTGGCTTGGATAGATATCTCATCTAAATTGCTTGGATTGGACATAAGGATAGTGTGTTTTAAGTAGGAATGTGAACCCAAGAAATGGATATCTTACCATGAATTCACATTTCCTCTTCAGTATTTGCTTCCCACCAAATTAGTGCTACTCCTTCTAGCCTCAATGAAGCCAACTGAGTCTTTATGTCATCTTCTTGAAGGTTCTGAATTATGCAATAAACCTCCAATTTTAGAATCTAATTGTCTAACTTTTATGCATTTACCTCACGATTGTACATGGGAAGTTAAAACTTAATGTCCAATTTGAGTAAGGGAGTTTTTTCTTTTGGGTTTTTGAATGAGTATGAACAATGTTTGTGGTGGAAGTGGAAGATGATGTTGTTTGTGATGATGAGGATGGTGAAGAGGAAGAGGAAGATGATGAAGATGGTGGAGATGGAGGAGGCTTTCCTCCATTACCCTTTGAATCCTTATTTTTATCTTTTTTATCTTTTGATCTTCCCTCTCCATGTGGGGACTTAGAACTCTCTCCAACCATTATAGTATTCCTCTCTTCATACAGGAGTCTAACCATGTCAGTTAAGTCCTAAAAATCTTTCTTGTATTGTTCCTCTTTTGAAAGACCTTCAGTCTCTCTTGCTCTAGACATGATGCCTTTGGATTCAAGCTCAGCTTCTGGTCCTTCTTATACCTTCTCAATCTCAACTGAAGGTCAAACTTGAGGTTCTTCAAGTGCAGCTAGGATTGAAACTTTGGGTGGAGATTGTGGCCTTGTGGCTCTCCTTCTTCTGGGCATTACTTCAATATTTTTAATTAATAGTTTCCCTTCTCCTCTTTTCAACTTTAACCTTGTAAGCATCACAAATTTGCAACCATTAAAATCATACTTGCACAAAACTCAAGTAATTAAGAAAATAACCTTTACTCTGATACCAACTTGATCTATTGTTGGATGTTAGTTTTGTTGTGATAATCTCAACTTCAGAATTAAAAACAATTGCTCATCATTTTATTTATGTGCATAGGTTTCCTTTGTGGTGTTTTTGAATGTGATAGGTAAATTTGTCAAGTTTTATGTCAAATTCATGAGAAAAATAGTATGTAAATAAAGTACTGAATAACAACAAACAAAATACAACAAACCATCAAAATGAAGACTTAACACAGTGTTTTGATAAAGGAGTTCAACCCTCCTAGGCTACATCTCCTTGGTCTAGATTCCATGGCTTAAGCCTCTATATTAGATGAAAATGGAAAAAAAAGTGTTCTTTACAATGCTCTACTACTCCTAAAACCTACTTCAATGTGTTTATAACATCAAAATCATATAGGAATGACTTTTTCTGACCCCAAATTGGTCAAAAATTGCAAAATTTATGGCAAACTCAGTTTCTCCTAGGAATTCTCCAGTAAAACTAGAGGAACTCAAGTTAACTCCGCCAATTTTGGATAGAAATCTAACTTTATTGGACCGCCAAAAGTTTCGCCAACTTAACTATAGGTTAGTTAATATATAACCATGTATTAGTTAATGTTTAATCTGCAGTTAGTGCATTAAGTGTGCGGTTATGCTAACTATTGGCTGCCAGTTTAGTGGTGGTGGTCACATGCGAGGGGGCTAGCCCTCTCCTCACACAACTGCCATGTTATATCACATCAAATACAAATCACAATTGTTATATTGTAAGAACCAATGGCACGGTGTAGTGGTAAGACATGGGAACTGTGCGAGTGAGGTCATGGGTTCAACTTCGCTGACCTGCCAATATTTTTCCTTTACGTGCTGATGGATAGTCTGTTGGGGAGGGACACGTGGTGGCCTCCGGGCTTGACACATGTCTCCTCCTCATTGGTCCTCATCTTTCTAATGAAATCACACCAACTCACCAAATTGTAGACCAACCAACATGCGCCACTTGGCGAGACCTCACTAGCCATTGACCAACCCTTTAACCTGCATAGTCACCAGCCATGTCAGCAAGACAGAGTGTTGATTGTGCAGTGACTGTATTTTTTTTTTTTTTAATTCCTTTATTTGGAAAAGAGGACATAACACGATATCTTCCTCATACAAGCTCCATTTTGAGTGAAACGAATTGTGTTGGGATTGTATCAGCGAGATGGGTGCGGTCATTTATGTTTTGAGCGATTATGATCACTTTGATTTTTGAGCTAAATATTGATCACCTAATCAGTTGGAAAAGTGTCTATGTGTAAAATAGCACAAAAATTTTCTATGCTATTTCGAAAAAGTTTTACCCCCAAAAAATGTCGTTTGATGCCTCAAAATGCTCCCAAAAGGTTTCAGACCCCGTTTCACCAAACTGGGTCCTGCCAGTAAAAATGGTCCCGTGAGGTGATTCTTTCACTTCTTCCTCTCCAAATGCATTGATATGGATGAAAAAATGTAATGATCTAATTCGGATCAAAATTAGTAACCGAAGTAGTGGATGAATCGAATTCAAGATACCTTTTCCAATCTTTTCTCTCCCGCGTAGATATTTCTGGTGTAGGTCTTGGAACTTCAACGCTTTCTTGAGTGTCTTTAGCATTTTCTAGTTCTTGCTTCCATGTGTTTGTAGAAGGTTCTATTTCAAACTGAATTTGTTGGTTTGGTGCTTTTTCCCATTTCAAAAAATGTTCTACATGATTTGATTTAGTAAGAGAAGATTCATCAAATATCGCATCCCCGCTAATGATGATTGTGTGGATAGTAGGATCCCAAAACCTATATCCCTTAACACCATCATCATAACCAACAAAGGTGTATTTCTCTAATTTATGATCTAATTTAGAATGTTAATTTTTAGGAATAAGAGCATGTGCATCACAATAAAAAATCTTTAAATTTGAATAATCACATGGGTGATTTGTCAATACCTCTTCAGGATTTTTGTAGTTTACTACAAAAAATGGTGGTTGATTCACCAGATAACATCCAGTACTAATTGCTTCCTCACACAACTCTTGCTGTAAACCATCATTGCTTATCATGTTGCTTGGTCTTTCCATAACAGTCTCGATTAGACGTTTTTCCACACCATTTTGTTAAGGAGTGTTAATTTGGTTTGTCTCTTATGATCCTAGCCTCCTTGTAATATTCTTCAAATTATAAACAAGTAAACTTGATTTCACAATATGTTCTTATAAATTTCATTTTCCTTCTAGTTCTCTTCTCTACCATAGTTCTAAATTGTTTAAAGATTTTAAACATGTCAACTTTTCTTTTTAATACATAGGCCCATAAATTTCTAGAAAATATAATGATCCTACAAATGATCTACAAATGATAGAAAATATAATGATCCTACAAAACAAATAATAGGGGATGGTCACCAAACATCAAAATGAATATAGTCAAGAATAACTTTACTTCTATGACTTACTGCTTTGAATTTTTGTCTATATTGTTTCCCAAATATACACTACTTGAAAAAACTTAAGTTCAAAGATTTTAAATTTGGAAGTAACTTGTAGTCAATCAATACGTGAAGTCCCTTATCATTTATATGACCCAGTTGTTGATTCCATAATCTAGTAGACTCAATTCCCTCCTCAGATGCCACTATTGTTTCATTGATCTGAGTACTGCCCATGAGCTTGTAGAGGTTCTTTGACCTCATAGCCTTCATGACCACTAAACCACCTTTGGACACTTTTAGCATTCCACCTTGACTTGTGAACTCATAACCACTAGAATCCAATATTGCCAAAGAAATTAATTTTTTCTTCAGCTCATGCACATGTCATACATATATTAGTGTTACCATAATACTCTCAAACATTTTGATTTTGACACTCCCAACACTAACAATTTTATAGGAATTATTATTTCCCATAAGGATAGATCCACCATCAACAACTTTTTAAGTTCAAAAATAATATTTATCTAAACACATATGATGATATGCATTGGAATCTAATAGCCAACCTTCATAATATTTAGGAATATCACAAATTGACAACACTTCATTGATCATACCTAGAATTTATTCAACTAGATTTGCCTCTCTTTCTGAATTCATCTTGGATTTCTTGAGTTGGTATGATTTTTTATAAAACCAACATCTTCATTTTCTCTTTTTCCCTTTTTGCTTTGACCTAGAAGAACCTCTTGATTGTTCTCCTCTTTCTCTGAAGAAAACTCTAGCTACCATTGCTTTTGGCATTGAGGTTTCAACACTTGATTTCCTTATCACTTCTTCAAACAATAGAGTTCCAAAAACAACATCAAATTCAATAGTTCCTATTATACTCAAGATGATGGAGGTTACCAAATATTCCCATGATTCAGGCATTGTACACAATGACATAACTATATTATCTTCACTATCAAGTTTGACATCTATATTTATTAACTAGAAAATAAGAGTATTAAATACATTTAGGTGTTCTAAATTTTTCATACCTTCCTTCATATCCAAGTTATACCTCTTTAAGTAAACTATTCCTCAAAGATTTGGTCATGTATAACCTTCTAACTTGGTATGCAGGCTTGCTTCTATCACTTCTTTAAAGATGTTAATAAAAACATCCTCAGCCAGACACAACTAAATTGTATTGTGAAATTTGGAATCCAAGTCCTCTTATTCATCATTGTTCATTGTCACTAGCTTCTTACTCATACCACCTAACACTTTTATGCGACCCTTGTTATACTAGTAGATCCAGAGATTTTGATTTCTATAATTGAAAATTGTTTTTCCCATTAAATTTCTCAACTTCAAAATTTTCATTTGCCATAATTCTTTACACATACTCTTTTCCCAGGAAAATTTTAAATATTTTTTCAACCCCTTTTTTATTAACAAAAAAATTGTCTAGAAAACCTCATTATTCAAAAAATGGTTTTTCTTTAAATAGTTTTTCAACCTCATTAAAAAATTATGATACTAATTTCATAAACCCTATTCCTTTTTTCAAAACCCGTAACTCTTGTTTTAAAAAATAACTCTTCAAACAGAAAAATTATTTTCAAATAAAAAATTGTTGATAGGGGTTTTACAAAAATTATATACCCAATCTCCTTATGAATTCAGCAGTTAAGGTTTGATTCAATAATTGGCACGTGACTAGATTTGCCTTTGCTAGAAAATATTCAACACGCAACTAGGGTTTTTGGCTCTGCTTCTGCCTTAAAAAATTCAGTGTTCAGCTAGGTCTTTTGGATTTTCCTTTTCTTGAAAATATTTAGTGTTCTCTACCCAAAAATCTTCAATGTTCTTCTTAATTCTCTACTCCAAATCTCTAAAAAATGTGACTCTGAAAAAATAATGTGGCTCGACTACTTTCTCTTAGACACCAGGGAAGGTTTAGCCCATATTCCTTCTCTTGGATGTGAGACATAGTTTACCTCTCTTCTTTAATGAGGATTTCAACTTTCTTGTGTTTGTTGATGTTGGGTCTGTTGACAGCTAGGCCCAACTTCCTTTCATTGAATGTGTGACATGGATAAGCACTTCTCGACTATGTTTGGTGACATTCACAAACATATAAGACTGTGGGCTTGCTGTATAATTTCTTCTCCATAATTTTCCAAAACATGCTTACTCCAACTAAACTCCCATATAACTCAACCTTTTGTTTTCTCTTTCAAGTTTCATGGCTAGATTTTATAGTTGTTCCATGACTAGTGTTTAATCAATCTGACAACTACCCATCCTTCTCGGTGGCTTCTTTGTCTTTACACTTGAGAAAATCTTTCATATGCCACAATGTAATCTTATGATGTGTGAATCTATCTTGTGAAATTTAGCCCACAAGACGACCTAACAATTGGTACCATGTAATTTTTTTTTCCTTTTGTCTAATATTCGTAATGTAACAACAAGTAACATATATTTTCTTCACTAATACGAAGGTACATTTTAGCTTGTTGAATTTTATCTTTTCGGATTGAAATAACACATCTATTTAAAGGGTTCTAGCTCAATGGAAGAGCACCTTCCTTGCAATTAGGAGGTCAGTGGTTTTATTCCATCGTGCCCTAACATGAATTATTCATTAAATAAATAAAAGGATTCACATTCTATATTTTGTTTCTAAAGAGATTTTTTTCTTGTCTCTAGAGAGACAATAACTATGATTAAATACATATTCTCTATAGACACTATAAGTCTTTAATTGTACCAATAGTCTCTTGAGAGACAAAAATGAATTATCTCTTAAAAGGAAATAATACTTGTGTTTTATATTGTCTTTATAAAGATAATCTTTTAAGTCAATAATTTGAGACATGTACTTAAAGACAATATTTAGACAATTTACAAGTTTTTTCTCTCAAGTTAAGACAATTTACTCAAAAAGTATAAATATTGTCTTAAAATCCCCGTCTACGTAGTGGTGACAAAATCTTGGATCTTGTATTAAAGTCATATCTAACAATTGATTTTCTATCATTTAGGTCATTTAAGAAATTAGAGCCTACATAGATTTTTTATCATTTAGATCACTTTTCCAATTAGGTATTCAAATGCTTAGTGTATCATGTAGCAAAATCAATAATTGTTTTTAGGTACTAAATGGTTCTTTTGGAATCTAAACAATGTATTTCATGTGACTTCTACATTATAGAATTAATTTAAACTTCCCATGAGTTGTCTTTACAAAGTATCACTTACTTCTTCTGTATCAACATCAATGTAAAGCACATCATTATATTCTAATGGAATAGATACTAGTTTGTATTCAATCATGTTAAATATTTTAATAAGTTCATTTGCATACTTGGAATAGATACTAGTTTGTATTCAATCATGTTAAATATTTTAATAAGTTCCTTTGCATACTTGGAATAGAAACTAGTTTGTACTCAATTATGTTAAATATTTTAATAATTTCCTTTGCGTACTTACTTTGAGTGGTAAAAATTGTATCATCTTTACTCCATACCTCAATGAATAAAAAATAGTGTATCTATCCAAGACTCTTTGTTTCAAATTCCTATGATATTTATATTTCAATTTCATCAATCAAACTTGAAATACTTCTTGTTAGATACAATGAAATCAAAACAACATTCCCCATGTTCATCTTTCTTTGTATAAATTTTTTGATTACTCTCACATTTTATGCATCCTTACTAGAATAAGAAGTGGTCATTTTTATATACCATGATCTAGGAGGTTGTTTGAGACAATATAACACTTTCTTTAACTTGCTAACATTGTATTTTCTTTACAAAATCATGTGGTTGAACAAGATATATTTCTTATTTTCATTTACCATTCAAAAATGCTGTCTCAATTTTTCTTAGTTGCTAATGCAATCATAAGTTTAATGTTGTTAATTTTAGTGATAGGTGAAAACATGTCCTAATAATATATTCTTTTGGAACCAATCTAGCATTAAATTTGCAGATAATTATCATTAGAAGTGAATTTAGATTTTTACATCATTTTGAGTATATATAACTTTAAAAAGCCACACTCCATTATGGTTTTCTTATCCCTCCCAAACAAATTTTCTTAGTCGTATGTGGAACAATCCACTCTTTATGATTTCCATTGTCTTTATAGTACTATAAGAGTTTTATTCAAATCTTTTCTCCCCATTATCTAATCTAAACATTATTGTATGTTTATGTGTTTACTTCTCAACCATATTTCTAAACTCTTTGAAGTATTTAAAAACTTCGTTTTTCTTTCTTAAGAAATGGACTAGTGCAAATATGGTTGAATAAATAATCAATATAAGGAAATAAGAATCTATCCCAAGTCATTTAGTTTGTATTGACCCACACACACAATATGCACTAATTCACGAAAATCTCTTTTCTATTTAGCTGACCACATTGGAAACATGTCCTTATGTTGAGTTCCTAGTACACAACCATCACATTAAATGCCCATTCTTAAAAATTGGAACACCTTTCACCAGATATTTTCTTTGAAGTAAAACTAGATAATAAATCATAATTGTAGATGATAAAGCTAAATGACTCTAGATAGTGAAATCAAGCTTTTATAAATTTTCAACTATCTTCTTATATTATGAGTTTGTAGTGATATTTCATATCCTTCATTTGACATCCCGACTTCACAAATTCAATATCCAAACTTTGATATTTGATTGCTAAAACTAAGACTAGATCTTGCTTAATCCTCATTACTTTTATTACATTGTTTATTTATTTCACATTGACCATTTGGTAAATTTACAAGTACATCACCTTATCCTTTTATTTCGTAAAATCTATTATCAAATAAATAAATTTTAGCACCATTACTTTTCTTATGGTAGGTTTTTAACTAGTCTCTATTACAATTCATATAAATAAATGTTCCTAAAACTATGAACCATGTATTAAAATCATTGGTTTCTCTAGATAAGGCTACATTCAAGAGAAACAACTTTAGCTTTTTAAGTTCACCACTTACCTATACTACTCTATTAACAAAGTTTCATTATGATCTTATATCTTTGAACTCATTAAAGTTCTTTATCCTACATTCATAAGTATTGTCTAAACAAACCATAATAGTTACATGTACCATTTCCATTTAGATTGGTACTTATGTTTGACGAAGCTCCACCTTGTTTGTTATCGTTTCACATCAAGTTTACCTCATTTTTCTTTCTTTATAAGTGGTTTCCTTTGTATGGTTGCTTTCCTTTAAGCATGAAAGTCTGATGTGGATTCCTAAAATTTATTGGTGACAAACTTCTTTCTTTCCTCCTCTAGATAATAATCACAATTAAGTAATTAAACTAGGGTGTTTTCTCTCTTATTTAAGACTAGTGATAAATAATTGATATTAATACCATTTAATATTAAGAAATTAGTGATAAATAATTGATAATAATATACCGTTTAATATTAAGGAACTACATAACCATTGATAGTTTCTCATTAGTATTGTCTACCTTATTTCTTAAATATTTAGTTGTATAAATAATTAAATATCGTTTTTCTTTATCCTATTTTTATCTTATTTTAATTTTAGTGATCTCTTTTTAAAAATATTACTCTACTTGTATGATTTATATAATAATGTATTTCACGAAATTTTATTCAATCTTTTGCATTTGCGTCTATTTTATATCAATATTAAACTAAAGAAAATCTAGTTCAACATCAACTCAACTCACAATTTCCAATCTATTATATCCCTACAACAAAACAAAGATTACATCTTAAATTTCCAATTTATATAATTTATTCCATGTAACTTATTTTTTTCATTTAACCTATTTTTTAACCAAATGAACTCCCTCTTATCACTGCAGGGCAGTCTCTATTACTTTTAGATCTATCATTTCTAACACTATTGTGTACTCTTGTGACATAGCACTTCTTCCTGGGGACCTCACACCAAAACCTTAAAATTAAACACGCATCTATTTAACTAAATATTCTTACTCTGAAATGATATCAATTATCTTCCTAAGCTTAATCAATTATCTATTTAACTCAATCAATTATAGAAATGAGCCAACAACATTGTAATAATCACGAACCATTATAATTTATTTCGTTTATTTTTATACTCTTCCTTAATATAGAGGAATGGATTTTCTATTATACTTACTATAAACAAGTGTTCAACCTTTCATTTCCGTAAGTCAGCTTCCGGGGATAGAGAAAGTAGCCGAAAGTCCCAGACAAAAAACAATACTACAAACAACATTGCTGATCAGAGCAGAGCTGATCTTCAAGTTGTGCCACTAAAAGGAGGAGCAGTCGCATTCCATGACAATCAAGATGATGAGGTGTCTGCAACATCTCCCGCAAATAATCAGTTTCCTCTAACATCGCTAACTTGCAAGTCTCAGCGCGGGTGTGTTGGCTACTTGCAATTCCGCATGTTTTCCAGGGATCTTGTCGAATTCATCTACTACTAATGATAAGGGAAGTAAACAAAATTATTTTGCTCCCTTAACACCCGGTACATGCTTTAATGGTTCTGAACATCTGACAGGGATAGGTCATTGCGATGTCGACCAATATTTGATGAAGAATCCTGTTACGAGCAGCAATGACATGATAACGTCGACTCAGGTTTGGAATTTGACGTCCCACAGCACGTATGTTTGAGAGTTTGAGTAGGTAAACTGTCAAAATAACTTCCCATTTCAAAGTTAAACCGTCAAAATTTATAATACCTTAATCGCCAATAAAAATAGACATAGACTAAAGTAGAATATTATGATACCTCATTCCAGTATAAGATTGGTACAAATTATAGTATATTATATTTTTTTTATGTCAATAGATGGGTGAGAACACTCAATGCTGTGACATTTTAACACTGAATTTATGCTCTTATTTATTAGGATACCAAATTTCTATGAACAAAATGGTTGGTATAGGTCTTTTGTTATTAGATTCTCATTCTGAACTTTTGAGGTTCAAGAGCTTGTTTAGTTATCATTAACCAATATTGAGTTTTAATTCAATCTGGAATGTGCACGGAAGTAGTAAGTTGATTGTTCCATCTTTCTGCGCAGGAATGCGTTACTGAAGAAAGCTTATGAGCTCTTGGTGCTCTGCAATGCCAAAGTGGGATTTTAATTTTCTCCCCAATAGAGAAGTTATACAAATTCACCAATCTCATGTGTGTGTTCCATGAGGATTTTCCCTAATTATTAAATTTCTCTCCTACATAATTCTTTGGAATGTTTGACTTCTTTTTTATTAGCTAGACTATTAATGTATATTTCCCTACACTGAATGTTTCATTTCTCTCTTTATTATTTCTCAGCCACTATTTACATAAAGTAATGAAAGCTTTTTAGGGATAACTGTAAAGGGATCTACTCTTGAAAAGTCTCAAACATCATTTTGGATATGACATGAATATGCAGTTAGATACATGTTTGATTATCGTTAGATATATTTTTTATTATTGTCTCACAGTTCCTCATAAATGATTCATTGTTGGATTGCAGAAAAAATTTTGGGCATAACTGTCTAGTGTTGACTGGTTAAAGGTTAAAGGGATATTTCAGAGCTGAAATGTAGTCATTGGGCCAAGTTGAAGGCTTTCCTTACCCTAAAACTTGAATAGACTTATAGAAATTGATAACTCTTTTGTATCTATTTATTTAATTTCTGGATTAGCAATGTGTAAGGAAAATATTCAATGTGCTCAACATTTGTGAAAAAAAAGTATTTCTCTTAACTGAGCAGAAGTTGTAGCGAAGTTGTAGTTTTTAGTTAGCATTCTGCACTCTATGAAACAGTTTGGAAATTGGTTGTCTAATTAAAGAGCTTGAGATTCCAAATATATTTAGAAATTAAAATTAATCACATATAAAATGCAAATACGTTATGCATATAAAATGCAAATACGTTATGAAAATTTTTTATGCAAAAACGTTATGAAATTTTTGTTTGACCGGCGAAAGGCATTTGAAATTCCAAGCCTGCGTCCACTGTAAGCTTAAGCTCCGGTTTAATGATTTCAACTTTCGCCACACAGTTCGAGTCAAGTCATGATTTTATATCTGGCACTACAATGATTAATAAAATATGTCAGATGTCCCTGCAGAACTTGCAAGACTTGGAAATAAATCCCCGCCATTCTTTTATAGTACATTCTTATGAGGAAGAGGCTTTTAATAATTAGAGCCGTATAATTTGTGCGGTCTCTGATCAAATTATAGTTGGATGGCAAGGGCTAACTAATTATAGTTGGATGGCAAAGGCTAACTAGCTTGCCATGGGGCATTAAATGCCTTGGTACATACATGCTCTATAACAAAATAACACACAGCTTTTATTTTTAATTTATGTAGCCACACACAGCTTTTATTTTTAATTTATGTAGCCACCAAAGAGTGTGTGTTATTTTGTTATAGAGCATGCATGTACCAGGGCATTAAATGCCCTATGGCAGGCTGGTTAGCCCTTGCCTATTCCCGTTGTTATGGGTGCTGTTATGGGTGCAGCTCTTAAAGTACAGAGCTGAAGGTTTTGATCCTTTCGGTTTTGAGAAATGTTGCGGTTTATTTTTTTTTTATTTTTTCCATATTTTTATAATTAGTTTTTGTTGAAAATTAAGTAAAATTATATTGAAATTACAGGTTTAAATTGTAAAATAAATTTAATTTTAATTTTTCTATATTTTAAACTAAAAATATATTTTTATATAAAAAATTATTAATTACTATTTACAATTTCTTAAAAAAAAAATTGCCTGTAACCTAAAAAAGTACATGTTTTTTTCACATTTAAAAAAAACTACAAACTTACCAAGTATGTGTTTTTTGTACATTAAAAAAAACTATAAGCTCACAAATTATTTTCTATTGCCAAATCCCAAAAAAAAAAATCGCCCTAAGAAAATCTGTGTTGTGAACATTAATTTTTATCTATTCCATTTCAATGCTCGTCCTCCCACTCGTTTGGAAAAGTAATGGTTCATACAATTTAGCGTACGGTACAGTTTACGGTAAAAAAGTTAAAAGGCACAATTGAATGGTAAGAATATGAGACCGAGTATGAAAGTTCCCATGAGGAGGGATGACCAAAAATGTGAAGAGTATAGTTGAGAAATCTCAATGAACTTGCTTGAACTCAAAGAAAATAACTAATAACAACCAGATCAATGATTTAAAAAGGTGAGTGAGCATCCTCAACCATTAAATAAGAGATGAGGCCAACAAATAAGCTCCCAATTAAAAGTATAGAAAAAGCTCTAAAGAGGGTTAGGTAATTCCAAGTTGTCAATGTTATCAATCAGTCCAAAAACTCTAAAGAGGGTTAGGTAACTTAAAGGTTCCATGTATTTATCATCCTAGTTAGTCCTTAATTTCGACACAATATCAGAGCTAGCTTTCCATCTTTTGACTTGAGGTAGGAGTTAAAAATATTAGATTATGTTACTTATCCATCAATGGCTCTAGTCGTGCTTGGAGCACAACCAATCATCAATTGGAACTTCAATAGTAGCAAAAAAACCTGCTCCACAAATTTGAAGTTGTGAAATAACAAGTAAGCCAACACTCTAAAAAAACTCACAAACAATAAATCTAGAAAACAAATTGCACAAACTAACTCTTCAATCTAAAGAAAGATGGATCTCTACTTTGTTAGGAAAATATAAGACCAATGATTAAAAAAAAATTGTTGTAAATAAAAAAATTCAATCTATGCTAATGAGGGAGAAACAAAACCCTCTTAAAAAGAATTGATAAGCGCTAAAAATGATCCAACACAAGTAAGAAACACCTACCAGCTACCATGTATAAATCTATGATTAACCCACGTCATTTTATAATTATAAAAGATTGATTTGAGTTAGAAAATTTAGTATACCCCTATTGTAGCGGCTACAACAATCCTCCAAAATTTTGCCTTAGCTTCATTTTGGAGTGTCTCTACCCACCATCCTTAGCAACATGCCTTGCACTGCTCAGGTACTTCTGTTGTCAGTTGAGCCTTCTTTGGCTTATCAGCTTGACTTCGCTAACTTGTTTGCCTTTCACCCACAAGTTAACCTCCCATGACTTGGTTTTCGACTGGTTCTTGTGGTGACTTAGAGAATTGCGCAAAAATGGAGGGAAACCAACCTTGCTCTCCAGAATTGCATAGAGCATCAAGGCAACCATGTGCTCTCTAGAATTGCACAGAACATGCAAGGCTTCCTTCCCCCTGAAAAATTACACAGAGCATCCCATCACTGGGCTTGCTCCCAAAATGTGAGCAGTTCTCGTTGATAGCCTTGACTTCTGTCCATAAATTGCATAGAGCTTGAGCGGCAGCCAGAGCCACTCAACCCAGAAACTACACGTAAGTCACTCCAGGGCTTGTTGTCTATTGCATGTGCTCACAAGTTGACTGGTTCCCTCCAGGACTGAGAAATTTTTTTTTGCATGCATGGGCAGTTTTTTCTTGAAAAGGATAAAAAGAAAAAAGAAAAAAAAATCCCTAGATTTTAGGGATCTATTTTTAGCAGTTGGGGGTTACATGAAAAATCCATTTTAGAAACCTCCTGCCAAGTGTTGCTTTTTCCTAAAATTGTGGCATGCGTGTCATAAGCCTCGATCTTGTAAAAAATATTTATTCGAGGCTTCAAAGCTCATTCTTCACTTCAATCCTGGAGCTCTACCATCCCCAACACATCTAGGAACATTCAACACACTCAGCATAACTTTTTCCGGGTAAGTTCATTTTTCATGTCTTTTGTTGCTTTTCTGTCACTTTTTGTATTTCGGTTTGTGTGAGTGTTGTTTACTTGGTTTCATTAAACACTTGTTGTTGTTTAAATGCATGTTAGCTTGTAGAAGCATTGTTTCAAGTTTTCCATTGAATTTCCTTATTGTCGCATGCATAACATTGTTTCTGCACTGACGGTCGTTGTTACGGCAACTTGCTTCACACACTTCGGTGTTTTCCTGTTTCACTGAATCATATACTCACTATTTGCATGCATGTTCATTCACTCAAGTTTGCACCCTGTTTCATACATACATTTAGTCCTTACTCTTTTGATTAGCCCATCGGAGGGTCTGAGCTGCCTTGGCTCAGACCTTGCCTTGCCCGGCTTGCACTACGCATTTATGGGATGGAAAGACTTGCCTTGCTCCTAGAAATTGCTCAGAGCTTGCCTCACACTAACCTCCCAGGGTGTGCTCTACACAATTTTGAGAGGTAGTGCGTCAGTTGGCCCCCGGAATTGCGCAATCCAATTTTCCCAGGTTGAAGTCACGTTGACTGAAATTGTGAATTACACATTTCTAGTCCTCAGCAAGTCAACTACGACTCTGCTCTGCGTAGTTTTAGCAACCAATTAGCTCGCTGACAGTCTGGATTGTGCTCTGGGCAGTTCTGGCAGTCAGTCTCCCAGTCTCCTAGTGAAAATTGCGCAGATCTTCCAGTCAGTCACCCAGGTGTGTTGCATGCTAATCCTTAAGCTTCTTTTGGTTTCAACTAATAGTTTCCTTGCCATGAGTGTTCATCAGTCTCTGAGTAGTATAGGTACAATGGTTTCCAAAAGATCAGGGTCAAAGGACACCATTAAGGGTGGAACTGGAGATGTGGTCGAGCAAGTTTCTACGAGATTGCCTATATGAAGGCACTAAGTTGTTCATAGACAAGGAGATCAAGATAAAATGGCAGGAAATCAATGAAATCTTTTCAGGCACCTTTGAGGAGAATCTGGAGGACTACAAAATCTATGTCAACGTGCACATGTTTGGCTTGTACCGAGTTGCATGGAGGTATCCCGCGTTTCCATGCGCGGACATGATCCATTGGATTGTCTCACATAATGATTTAGAGACTATGGTGTTGAGAAGTGTTAGTGGAATATAACTTTTTACCTCCAGGGCAGATAACTTCCAAGAGATGTATCACTTGCCGCAGTCAGTGATCAAAATGGATGCACCCTTCACCAAGCCCAAGAACAATGCAAACTCAAAGGACATCTTGAAGAGTCGGTGAGAGAACCATCCAAGTTCAAGACAACACCCAACAAAGTGTACAAGACAAAGATACTATGAAAGGATTATAAGTTCTTAGTCATCTTCACATGTCGCTTATACGATAAAGAGAGTACATAAACCTTCCTACAAAGTTGGGTGATTGTGTTGGATTAGCTGGAAAACAAAGGAATACCTTTTAATTGGTTCAACATGTTGAGTCTCTAGTTGAAGGGACAAGTAACAAATGCTTCACATCTGACCAAGGGTCAGCAAGCAAAGCTCTTCATGTCTGCCTACATTGTTGATGCAATTTGTGTCTGTCAGTAGTTCCCTGGCTTGGGTTGGGCATAGACACCTTCAGAAATCTTTATGCACACCTATTGCAGGTTTTTCTCTGAGTGCAGATTTCGTTGAGTTATACTACCACTATCAGACCACTTCATCACCCCAGTGTAGAATATAATCTTTGAGTAGGATCTACCTTGCATGTCACAAGCAATGATGGAGGCATTGGTTAACATAGTAGATTGGTATGCCTCACCCCTTGGCACCTTCATCTGGATGTATAGTGTAGAGAAGGCTCTGCATGTTTTACCAAAGTTTGCCATGGATAAGTTGGTCACGAAAGAGGTTGCTTACCACATCTCAAAAAGGTTTTCACCAAGACTGTACAAGAAGAAGAAGGCACCTTGGCCTGCTCTTCCTTTGTGGATCGAGTTGTATGAGATCTAGAATCTCAAGCATGTTGAGACTGAGATGGAGGAATTCAAGAGGATCACCTTCAACACCAGAAGTTTCAATCCATATGACCCGCATCGCTTAGTGCAAGACCACTATGCGAGAGTGTATTATCCTTGGATCCATGGGGTATGTCATTGGCCTGAGGAAGATCAATGGAGATAATGTTACAACTCCTCAAGGCTTAATGAACATGTTAGAGTGGTTGTAGAATGGTTAGCAACACATGTTATAGATCTAAACCGGAAATATTATGATAATAGAAATAACCCAAGAATAACAAGATAGAAATAGAATACAATGATTCTTTATTGATCAAACCCTTAAGGTAGGGAAACACCATACATTCACTCCTTAAGGAAGGAGAATATTCCACAAGCCATATGCTTGTTCATACAAGAACACTTCTCTTCATATCTCTCCATGTGGAGTCTCTAGCCTCTATATAGGCCTCATACATACAATACCATGCATCATTACCATGGTTTCCTCATACCATCAACTAATACCATGGGCCCCTTACATTATTATTAACTACTTGTGGTCCCTTACATGACATGGGTTAACCACCTTATTTATTACTATGGCCCATCCCATTATTACATTATTACCTTGGGTACCTCCCTCGGTACCCCATATTACCCCCCTAGGTATATAACATCCACTTCCAGGCAAAAGTATTTTTTCATCTTTATTGACGACTTCTCGCGGAAGTCTTGGATCTTCTTCATGCACAAGAAGGATGATATTTTCTCCAAGTTCTTTGAGTTTAAGGTATTGGTGGAGAAAAAATGGGCAAGATGGTGAAGGCTCTTGGGAGTGATAATGGAGGTGAGTACATGTCAAATGAGTTTATAAATTTTTATGAAAAATAAGGTATTAAATGAGATTTAACAACACCCTACAACCCATAGCAGAATGGGGTGGCTGAGAGAAGAATGGTAGCATTGTGGAGTAGTATGGGTGATGTTGCATGACCAAATCTTATCTTTGCACTTGTGGACTGAAGCATGCAACACAACAGTCTATTTACAAAACATGAGTCCTCATCGGATCCTTTGCATGATCATGTTGGAGGAGTATTTATTGGGGAGGAAGCCAGATGAGTTACACTTCATGATTTTTGGAGCCTCTATTTATTGCGATGTATCCAAAAAATCAAGGAAGAAGCTAGAGATGACAACAAAGTTGGGGTTATTTGTGGGTTACATAAAAACTCCCCACAACTACTGTATGTATTTTCCATCCCTCAAAATGAAAATTGTGAAAAGGGATGTAAAATTTGATAATGACAAATCCATGCGGTGCACTCTTGAGAGGGAGCTTCAAATCCCACCAGAGGAGGAGCTTTTAGCTTCAAAGGAGGAGCCTCAAGATGTTGTGGAGTAACCAAAAGTTGAGGAGAAGAGAGTGGAGACGGCCACCCAAGAAGAACCATCCAGAGCAGGCAGGAAGAGAACTAAGGAAGCTTAAATACTTGTGCAGGATGCGAGGGAGAATGTAGGTGGTCCTTCAAATCAGCGCGGGATGAGAAGGTCACTAGATCAGTAAACTGGCTACATGTATCTAATGGCTGAGATAGTAGAGACCGAGCCATCCTCTTTTGAGGAAGTAGTAGAGAAATTAGTATGGGTTGATGCAATGGTGGAGGAGTATGAATCCATTGTAAATAACAATGTTCGAGAAGTGCTCCCAAGACTAGCAGACAAATTAGTTATGGTTTTGAGATGGATCTTCAAGGTGAAGTAGGAAGAAAATGGAAGCATAGAAAATTATGAGGCCAAATTTGTTGCCAAGGGGTACTCTCGAGTTGAGGGGATTGGCTATGAGGAGATCTTTCCTCCTGTAACAAGGAACTCATCCATTAGATCAATCCTTGCTCTGACTACACAGATGGGGTGGAAGATCCACCATGTGGATGAGAAAACAACATTCCTCAATGGATTTATTGATGAGGAGGTGCATATCGAGCAACCAAAAGGATTTGAGATTTTTTATCGAGAGTCTCATGTGTGCAGACTCAAGTGAGTGTTGTATGGTCTCAAGCAATCACCCTGTGCATGGTACACCAAGATTGATAGTTATCTCACCAGTTTGGGCTTCACCAAAAGTGAAGCGGATGCAAACCTCTATCATATTTTGGTGGAAGGTAAACTATTGATTATTGTTTTATATTTTGAAAACTTTATTTTTACTAGTGATGAGCAAATGATCCAATCTTGCAAGGAGGACCTTGCAAGATAGTTTGATATCAAAGACATGGGTCTCATGCACTACTTCCTCAGATTGTAAGTATGCCAAGGTGATGGGGAATTGTTTGTCTCTCAGGGAAAGTATGCCAATGAGATACTTCATAGGTTCCACATGGACATGTGCAAAACCATGGAGACTCCTCTAGTGACCAACTGGAGGAAAGATAATTCCACTTCAGGTGAGGAAGTGGATGCGAATGTTTACTGGAAGTTGGTGGGTTCACACATGTATCTCATGAACACGCGACTAGATATGTGCTTTGCATTCAACCAGATGAGCCAAGCTATGGTTAGGCCAACCAAAATATTTTGGAGGGAAGCTAAGCATATTCTACAGTACCTCAGAGGCACTACCCAACTTGTACTTTGGTAGAAACAGACAAAGGGAGTGAAGTTATGTGGCTTAACTGATGCGGATTCAACAAGGATTCCATCAGACCGGAAGAGTACACCAAGTGGAACTTTCAGTGTTGGGTCCACAATGGTTTCTTGGTACAGTAGGAATCAAATATTTGTGGCACTCATCTCAATAGAAGCAAATTACATGGTTGCAAGTCAAGCAACATGTGAGACAATCTAGATGAGAAAGACACGTGTTGGCTTGTTTGGTCAGATGATGGATCCTACTGTGATTTACTGTGATAATTAGAGTTAATTCAACCTCTCTGAAAATCATGTCTTTCAGAATCGATCCAAGCATATTGATATCTGGTATCACTATCTATGAGATTCTGTGCAGAGGCAAATTATGTTGCTGTTGTACAATATGACAAAGGAACAAGATGTTGATATTTTGACAATGGCATTGTCAAGAGGTGAGTTCAAGTTTCATAGGTGAAAGATATGTGTGGTTGATAATCCCTTTCTTACTGAGAGGGAGTGTTGAAAATGCAGCAATAAAATCTCAATTTGACTTCGCCTTGGTCAAACTAGAGAAAATTCAAATTTCTATTTCAGCATAAATCTTGGAGGTAGTTAACTGAGATGACATGGCACTTGTCACTCAGTTAACTTCATTAATTCGAGTTTGGGAAGCTTGAGTTCATTTCAGTGTGTTTTATTTCTAATTTGTAGCAATCTATTTTAGTTAATTTGAGTTATTGTCATTTAAACTAGTTTTAACTGTCAAAAGAACTGATGGAGGTCAAGTTGTGGAAGTGGAATTTCAACCATACTTAGTGATCAACTAGTTAACGCATCAATTGACCCAAAATAAATATTGTTGCATGCAAAGAATTCGAGTTACCCAGTTGAGATGGAGAGTCCAAGGCAGTGTACTATCAGTTGTAGCATATTCCAATGTGTACAAGTGGTGCATATTCCAATGTGTTAGAGGAAGAACCTAGATGAATTTCACAATTCAATAGTGGGAAATTCCTAAATAATAGGGTTCAATTTCCTAGAGGAACGACGCAAGGAAATAGGAGCTTGATGGGCTTCAAAATTGGCTAAGTGTTGGCCAGAGTCAGTTTGTCAAACAAAGGGATAGACTATACACTTGTAGGGCGTGCTCAAGCTTGAGCAAGGATATGTATTTCATCTATATTATCTAATTAATAAAATATAGATAGTAAGGGGTTTTTAGTAGTTTCTTTCCCTTAGATAAATCTTTGTGCATGTGTGATGTTTCCTTTTGCATGTTTACGATTTGTGCTCTAGATGGTGAATTAGATTCCATAGATTACTAGAGTAGCTTCAAGTCTTGTGATTTAGTAAATTTCATGAGCAGTTTTGAATCTACACATTAATTTCTTACACTCACAATCTATAGCCACTAAGCTCACAAATTGAATATGTAAAACATGTAGGGAGAAATTGAGCTTGGGGTTGGGATCAATGGTGCACAAATTAGACCAAATCAATCCACTAAGGCCACTACTTGTGCACTAAATGAGTTTACATCATTGGAGGACCTTTTCAAACCATTTCTGACCTTTACAACTTTTTCTGGAACCATCTAGGAATTTCCTTGCTAATTTTCTTCAGATTTGCGCAAGGAATGCGAAGAAAATCTTGTGAAAATCCTCAGTCGCATGAATAGAATTGGTTGAACTTGACTATAACCTTCATTCACTCCCATAGGGTTGTCTTCTAATAACTGGAGCCTTTCAGTCACTCCCATAGGCTTGTCTCCATGCGACTAAGGCTAAGGGTGAAGAAAAAAATTATGCCTTCAGCGCAGAACCTTTGCCACCTATTGGATCCTCTTATTTAAAATATGCACAAGCCTCCAAACCTCTTACATAGCCTCTGACACATCTGCAAGTGGATCAATCATGTCTCCCAAGTGTCACTCCCAAATTGACCTAAAAGGCCAACAAACAAGGTTGGAAAGAGTGCCAACAATTCCTCCAATCTCCAACAATCATCTCCAAAAGTTGTGATACTCTTTAGCACATCTCCATCATCAAAAATAAGGCCATCACACTACACCAAGTCATCTCCATGAGCACAAGCATGAAGACCTAGATGAGGACCTAGTTTCCAACTCAACTAGTGTGCCAACTCATCATAAACCATACCAATGTTATCATATGTCTATCAATACATCATAAGGCTGACACCATAAGGTTGAAATCAATGCTAACACAATCAACTCAATGCCAACTCAACTAGTTGCAACCATGTTACAATGAAGGCATTCAAACATCATCTAGTATTCGAAGGTTGACATTAATGCCAACATGAGCTAGCTGCCATCATGAACCAATGCCAACATTAGCTAATTGGAACCATGCACACCATAATGCTTACATATATGTCTTCCTTGGTAATGTTAGGAAAAATATAATCATAGAACAAGGAAAACTCAAGTTAAGGTCGACAAGTGGAAAGATCATAACACTCCTTGATGTTCTTCACATTCCATGATTGGCCAATAATCTAATCAATGTAAGCAAGATGGATGATATAGGTGTAAAAACAATGATTAAGAAATATACTTGCAAGATGGTTCGAGGAGCATTGGTATTGATGAGGGAAATTCAGATTGAAACTCTGTACAAGTTGTTGATTAGTATTGTTTGTTGATGGGTGCAACAATTTTTGTTGTTCTTGAGAGTGGAGGAGAAGATGAAACACATCTTGTAGTCTATGGAGAAATACTATGCTATGGCATCAAATATTGGGACACATTGGAGAGGAGGGCCTTCGAATACTATATGGTAATTCTATAGTAGAAGGTATGATTAATTTCTCTCTAGATTTTAATTTATGTGAAAACTATGTATATGGGAAGCATAATTGGGAGAGGTTCTCGTATATTTATAAGAGGGCGGGAGGAATATTATATTTAGTGCACAATGATGTGTTTGGACCTATGTCAGTTCCATCGCTAGGTAAATAAATGAACTACATCTCATTTATAGATGAATTATTAAGGAATATGTGGATATATTTCCTCAAGAAGAAATTTGAATTCTTTGACATGTTTAAAGAATTTAAGGCTTTGATGGAAAATCAAACAGAGAAGAGGATTAAGGTGTTGAGGATAGATAATGGTGGAGAGTTAAATGGGAAGGAATTTGAAGGATATGTAAGAAGTTTGGTATTGCATAGCAGAAGACTGCTCCATACACAACTCAACGAAATGGGGAAGCTTGAACCAATTGTTCGGTTTACTCTGGAGAATCTTTGGGTTGGGTGTAGTCCTCTTGCAACATCTTGGCATCTTGGGAGAAATATTTGTGCATTTAGTAAATATGGATGTATTGGTAATATCACAAAAGTTATTCAAACTCTCTAGGTGAAAGGAATGAGAGATCATGGAATATGACATGCAATTTATAGGATATAGATATGCCTTTTGGAGTACATCATGATCCACAACTCCTATCCTAATATATATCATCATATATTATTCATTCAGATGAAGATATTCCTATAGACACTTCTTAATTGATCGAACTTAACTTGGGCTAAGAAGAAATATTTTCTAATGTGATTGTTCACTTCCGTAAATGTTGTTGATATGGTTATTTGGTCTCTTCTGTAGGTTTTAACCATTTTCAATTAATTGTTGCAAACATATCATTAAGAAAATATAAAAGATGTAATTTTAAACACACATTAACATAGATATTTTAGCCTCAAAACTCAAACCAAAAAAACCAAAAAGATTTTTTAGTATATTCTTCTTTACAGTATTACAATACTATATATATATCCCATGACATCCATAAACCACCAACTATTTACTCTAGATTAAAATACAATTGTAGGCAAGAAATGTTTTTCCTAAAATATAGAAATTTTCCATGAGAATGAATTGATTTTGAGGAAAATACCTCAACTCCACATGTTGAATCCCTCTACTAAGCAATGCCTTCAACCCTAGTTTAGAAAGATACCCTAGACCTAGCTAGCAGCTTTCCTTAAGAGGTTGAAAATGAGGTTAAGAAGGGGGGAAAGTGAAATTTAAGATGATTTTAAGATGATCAACCATGCAACAAAAATTCCAGTGCCTTGAACTTGGGTGATGGAGTCTAGGGGATGTCAAAGATTGCTAAAAATTGGAAAAAGAATACGGTTATATGAAATCCTAGGTTTTGAACCCTATCTATCACTTTTGTGAGAGAGAAAAGTCAACGAGGAGAGCTAGTTTAAAGGTTCACCCATGGGATTGTCATTCACATGCTATAAGTGGGTATTGCATGCAATACGTGTTAGAAAATGTAAAGTGGAAACTTATTAAACTTATTTTCTTTGACCTTGATACTTTCTTGTGAATCTTAGTTGTTTTCTTTGTGTTCCTTTAGTTAGATATTTTCATCAAACAAAATCAAGAAACAATCACAACAAAAGAGGACACAAATGTAGGCTCTCAACCAAGGCAAAATCCCTCCAAGGGGAAGACCCAAAAACTCTTCTCTTCTTAGAATTTGCTTAAAATGAGATACAAAGACCCAATCCCTAGACCAAGTCCTTGTCCAAGCACCAAGTCATCTCTTCCTCAAGTCCTTCTTAAATCTGCACCAAACTGCTACACATTACAAATTCGACTTGCCAAATATAGTACTACTACTCTACCTGCAACTTCAACCTTGCAGCTCTTGAAGAAACTCTAATACAACCTCCTTTTGGGACCTTCCAAGAGTAATATAGTTCTTCCTAAGGTCAGTGAGGTCTAGACAAAGTTTCCTTCCTCCCAACTACAATTTTCTGCACTTCGTCCTACTGCAACTCGGACCTGCAAATTCAGCTTCTTTCTGCAACCCAGAAACCCTAGAATTTCACACGTGTGAAATAGATAGTGCCCAAAAACCAAGAAATTTTGTCTTCCTTCCTTCTTCTTGACCTTTTCTCTCCTTCTTGCAGCTTCCCAGCTATAGATCAAACTATTTCTTAGGATATTGAGCTTGTGTGTGAGTGCGTCTCCAAATGAAGTTTAACTTCTCTTTATATAGCCTTCTCAAGGGTTGAATCCCCTCCTTTAGGCTGACTTGAGGATCCCATGGCTAACTTGTACTCTTGGAGATTCTAGGACTTTCTAGACTCAAAAATAATTATTTTTACAACTATAAATTGCTTAGAAGGGTCTTATAAACATTATGTTGACTCCTTTGACTAAGGACAATAAATCCTAAGACCTAACAAACCCTAGAAGCATGAAGAACATGAATTTTCCTAAAAGACAATCATTAATGAGCATGAAACCCATGCTTTAATAATAATATCTTTTCTTTTTCTTTTTCTTTTTTGTTACATAGGATACATATTGAAATGAGTACAACAATTATGAAGACTGAATAGTTACATTTCTCAAAAATACTATCATCCAGAATCCAAAGAATAATTTCCAACAATAAATCTACATATAGAAACCTTAGATAATCAACCATTCCATATAATAGCTACAAATAATAAAGATTTATCAAATACAAGGTGCACTTACAAAATAGAATGCATGTACAAGTCCTTTATTGCTCCAAAATGACATCTCCAAAGCCAAGAAATAGCTCCATTTCCAAAAATCCACCATAGATCATCACATCTCCATAAGATACAAGAGCACAATTCATATAGAACAAGTTTCCCTAAGAGGGTCGAAAGTTTCGCAAGTGATGATGGTTAAATGAAGTGTTCCTAACCTCTATAACTTATATGAGGATTAGTACCAATGATTATGTCTATGAAGCCCCTAAAAGCAAGTTAAATCACTAAATGACCTTGGGTAATAAGCCAAGTCATTAGCTAACATGAAATTAAGCCTAATTTTCCCACAGGTGTTAGTTTTAACCTCTTTAATGCTCATGCCATCCATCATAATGCTCTAATGCTATTTACGAGGGTGATAAGATTTCCAAGAAGGTATAGATGCCTATAAGATCCAAGATTTGAGGGTTGCCCCTCAATACCTCCTGTGGGGCCCCAAGATCCAGTTATGGTGCTATAAAGTGCTTTCCATGGGTCTCCATCTATCAAACAAGGCCTCCTTCTCTCCAACATTAGGGCTTCCTCTAGTGCAACGAGCCAATGTGAAACCATACTCATCTAGGCTTTGAATCTACTCCTTCCCATCAAGGCATGTCAAGGAAAACTTGCAGGCATGCTGGGTCCAATGGTGTTATCTTGAAGAACCCTAAAATTTGGGTAAAAATTAACAAACATCTTGGGTTTTGGAGGTACTCTGGGACATGTGTCATATGTTAGTGCTTCTAAGAGGTTCCAGACTCTCAACATCGCACCTTCTTTTGCCAATATACTTCTCTAAATGGCTTGGGTACTTGTGGAATGGATGCCCAATGCTTAGGTTGTTGACCCATCGAAGAAGAACAACATGGATTCTAGTGAAAGCAACCATTCACTAGGGACTACGATCAATAATGCATCTAAATGAACCAAACTTGAATGTTAAAGGAAATCAAATACTTTAAACAAGGACCTCTTTCCAAAATCAGGACCAAGATCTCGCAAAGGTGTTTTCTCCCTAGATAGGGGTGGTTAAAGGTAAACCTTATTAGGTGCTTCCAACCCCTAAGAGGAAGAAACAGTTCCTTGGTCCACCCTTCAATTGATAGTTGTTAGTTAATAATAATGTGGTAATGGAGGGGAGAATGCTTCATGATCAAGTGCCATGGTCAAAGGGACCAATTAATGGGGGAGTTGACATGTTGAGTGTATAGATGTGAGGAGAGAGCACTCATGGATAGATGAGTTACTAGCTTGGCCTTTGTTTTTCCATGCCTCTTGTGAGTCTTTTACTTCGTCTTGATTATTCCTTATATTACCACATATAACTCAAGGTTTAGAGCTTGTTTTGAATGATGTAGAAATTTTATTACCAATTTAAGATGAGTCAGTTTGACACTCATCAGGGTTGGGACATGCAAGGGTTCCTTTTTTATGTAATGGAGCATCATGTGCCCAGGAACTAGGTGATGACCATATGAGGTAGGTAGAGCTCATGATAATATTTTTCACGTGCTCTAATTCTTATGTCCCCATCATCTTTTGCATTTTGATTTTTCTTTCTTTGTTTTGTTGTGGCCATGATATACTTTTTCCTTTTCTTTTAGCTGGATCAACCTCTCAGGGCAAATTTTCTAGGCCCTACTCAAGGTATATGAACACGTGAGTTCCAAATCCCCAAGAAATAATGACAAGTTGTACCTAAAGAATAGAGATGAGATATAGGGCCTATAATGTGGGATGGAAGTTGATAAGTATGATACAAGGAAGATGGAACACACTATCTTAATCATGGCTTCCCAAGTAGCACCCCTCCTATAACCCAAAGGTCCTTAAGGGAGGTCCCACTAGACTAGGGTTAAATATTAACCCCTCAGTAAGGTGAGAGAAAAATAATGTGGTTAAGGTCTATCAATCTTCAAAATCATTGTATTATCCATACTAAATGCTCAAAAACAAACAAATATAAGCACCTGAATGGAAAAGTATCAAAGTACCTTTTGAATGACAACCCACATTCATGCAAGTGCTAATGTTGGATGGGCGAGAAGCACATGGATGATGCAAGTGGTGGAAGCACATGGGATATAGTCATCTAATAGTGGCTGATGGGGCTTGTTGGTTGTCTGGTTGATCGATTGGCTGTCACATGTAGGAGAAAAAATTCCCCTTGTGGGGTTATCCATTTTGATGGGTAATAATGACCACTAAGGCATCTACAAGAGGTCACTCTACAAATTAGATATTGGTATATAATAGATGGAATAATACAAATATATATTTGCCTCACCTTTAAGAATACATTTGCACTATTAAGAAAATCATGCAATCAATTTGACTCTAATTTTCCCTCTATCCATGGTTTTATATGCATACTCTCTTATGGAGAATGAGAATATCAAATGCTATATTCAAGAGAAAAAAGGTACTAAGTGTCAGTTTAGAAGAAGGACAATCTATAATAATCTATATTGATTACAGATCCTTGAATAAAACCTCCATCAAGAACTAATACATAACTACATTGATTAATGATCAAGTTAAGGACACTAATCTTTTTCAACAAAATTAATCTTCATTTAGTGTATCACTATGTGCCAATAAAAACAACTGTTGTATGGAAGAGAGAGTTCAAGTATAAAGAACATCTCTTTGAGTTGTTATTCATGTCCTTGATCCTAATGTACCAACATTGTTCATGAGGATTATAGATGGTATTCTAAAACTATTCACCAAATATTTTGGCCTTGTGCCTAAACAACATCATAATATTCAACAAAAATTTGGAAGAGAAATTGATGCACATTTAACAAGTACTCAACACATTATGACAACACATGCCATATGCCAACTTGAAGAATTTTTCATTCAAGATGCAAATAATTCAATATCTAGGATACATTATGGAGGAGCACAATGAGCATTTGGATCTAGCAAAGATCCAAATCATTGATTATAAGGAGATATTGAAGTCATTGAAAGTGTTTCATAGCATGCTAAGCATAGCCAAATTTTTACACGAGTTCATGTTGGGATTCTCCCATATTGCTTTCCTCTAGGACGAGGTGATTATGGGTGGATCAATGAATTTAAAGATCTAAAAGAACCACCTCTACTAGGGGTCAATCCAGACTTTAAATTATGTTGTTGGTGCACTATTCACTCAAGATAGACATTTGGTAGCCTATCACAACAACAAAAATATCTAAAAAATGTACTTCACTCTTTAGGCATGACAACAAAATATTATGAGAAAGGAAATAGTGATCCACACCAACCACATGCTTTTGCAATTTATGCAAACTTGGAACAAATTGTAAAATTCCATCAAAAGTAGTCTAGTTTTTCTTGAACATTGGGTCCAATAAGGGTGACATTGATAGAGTTGCAAAGATAACCCTTGTTTAATCAATGGAATAAGTAGGAAAACTCTCACTAGAACAACATTGAGCTTGCACTATGCCTCATGTGTAGAAATTCCCACTGTAGATCACCTGGTAATGCAATGTACTAAAGCAAAACACTTGATCTACTTCTACAAACAATTTAGCGGACGCTTAATTGAACATGAGAAACATCAATAAGAACACGTATAACTGATAAGAAGGAATCAATCACACATAGCATAGAATATATAACCCAGGGAAAGCCTCAACCTAAAACCCCAATTCTGTATTATCATACAAGTGGAAATATAACCAGTATTACAAAAAGAATCAGCTCAAAAGCTATCCTACTCTCTCTTAAATACCTTTGATGCTCATAGATAGTCAAAGGCCTCTATCTAACCTCTGGTCTACCCTCCAAGCCTCCTATTTCTTTGCATAATTCTGATTGGGGTCCAGTGCAGCCACTTGTGTGAATTTGCCTCTTCACACACTCACTAACCTCTGATCCAGCTACGCAGTCCTGAAGGAGATAAATCATCATCATGGATGAGCTTCCTTTATAGGAAAAATATTCATCCAAATGATAGTACATTATCCCTTCTCTGATCTCAACTAGGTCTCTATCTGAACTGACATGCATGAGTTATCCATGAGTGAATACTCAATTATCTGAAATACAGTAGTTACATGCATGCAAGCATTAATTAACTAAACTCTCAATAATTTAACAAATTGTTAAATTAATCCAACTGGAATTGACTCTGTTAACTGAGCCAACTAATTTCAACTCAATATTACAACTCATCCTTATCTCTTTAACTGATGGATAAATTCCTCAATTAATAGATAAATTGTTGCACTCCATGTTTGATTTTTCACAACTAATTAACTCATGGTGAATTAATTAATTTATTTTCAAATAGTTGCTAAGTTCAAATTCGAATTTTCCTTCCTATTTTTAGTCCAAGGACTAACTAAAAATAATCCATCCTAAACTGCTAAAAATAGAATGTTATTTTTAGCACTTCCATTTTTCATTCCCTGTTGCCCAATCCAGCACTGGTACCCAAACTGCTATTTTTAACACTTCTATTTTTAGCATTTCTTGTTGCCATTTTCAACACTTCCTCCTAACAAGAAAGGCTTCCTCTCGAACCAGATCATGTACCTTCAGAATGTTCTGCATGCAACACTTCTACCAAGTTTGGTTGCTCCAACAACTCTCAGAACGACAAAAAACTCCCAACTGACCTCTCTGTTGGGCTAGAAACATACTCTGATGCTGAAGCTCTACCTGATGCTGACAAGTGCTCCCTCTTTGACCTCTGCACTACTGCAACATCTCCATGCATCTTGCATCGTTTCACACCTCTTTGTGCCATCTGGCACTGGTGCAACACACTTGTGCCTATCGCATTGTTGCAGCTTGCTAGCTCTGCGTTGTCTTGGGATTTCTGCACTGTAACTCTCTTTGCTACTCCATCAGCATCTGTCTCTACCCAATCAGTCAGCCTTGCTACTCCTCATTGGGGTTCCTATAGCAAAGTCGAATCAAAGAGGTTGGGTACCTCAAGGATCTTGCCCCTCCTCCTTGGGACGATCACTCCACATCGCCCCACCTCCTACCTGGAGGTATGGCTTCATGTGATCCCTCTACCCACCTGGCTCGAAGTTTCCCCCTACTAGAGGTCACTGCATGAGTGGATTCCTCCACTATATTTCCTCTCAGCTTCCCCAATTGTGGTTGCTCCACAACCTCCTGAAGTTGTTGCACCAATTGTGGCTTCTCCACAATTGTCTGAGACTTCTTTTGGTGTTGCATGTTGAGAGGTAATATACTCTCCCTCTTAACCACCAAGTCTCCATCAGTTTCCTTGCTACTCAAGGCTTTGCATGCATCTTGAACCTCAAGAGCATACAGTTTCTTGACCCGTGAACCGATCTGTTTCACTTGTCTAGCGGTGAGCTTGTTCAGATACATAGAGATCGTGTCGCCCTTTTCACACTTAATCTTTCGAAGTTTGTCCTTTATTGCTAACTTCCTATGATCACTTTTATTCTGATATAGATCTTTCAACGTTTTCCACATTGAAACGATGCCTTCTTACCATGGAGACTTGAGACTATGTGATCTTGAACTCCCTCCAAAAGGATTCTCCTTGCTCTAGCCACACATTTCTTCCATTTAGTCAACTCAGCTGCACCAGTTGGCTTAAGGACTTCTTGATCAATGAAGTCCTTTAGACTATTATCCTCTAGTACTGCTTCCATGCGATCCTTCTAGGCTATATAATTCAAATTTCCAGCAAGGGCATATTCGAGTCTAAAACCATAGAACGTCATAGGTGAAATAGAGATGTGATAAGAACTCGATTTCTATATTCAGGAATCACAAACTTCAACTTCTCCCTTCTTGTATATTGTTCTTCCTAGATTACCTGTGCTCTGATACCATGTAGAATTTTTTCTACAAATCAGCTAGCTCTGATACCATGTAGAAATTACCACTGTAGATCACCTAGTAATGCAATGTACTAAAGCAAAACACTTGATCTACTTCTACAAACAATTTAGCGGAAGCTTAATCAAACATGAGCAACATCAATAAGAACACATATAATTGATAAGAAGGAATCAATCACACATAACACAGAAGATATAACCCGAGGAAAGCCTCAGCCTAAAACCCCAACTCTATATTAGCATATAAGTGGAAATTAACCAGTATTACAAAAAGAATCAGCTCAAAAGCTATCCTGCTCTCCCTGCAATACCTATGTTGCTCATAGATAGTCAAAGGCCTCTATCTAACCTCTGGTCTGCCCTCCAAGACTCTTATTTCTTTACTCAATTTTGATTGGGGTCCAGTGCAGCCACTTGTGTGAATTGGCCTCTTCACACACTCACTAACCTCTGATCCAACTACACAGTCCTGAAGGAGATAAATCAACATCATGGATGAGCTTCCTTTATAGGAAAAATATTCATCCAACTAATAGTACACTATCCCTTCTCTGATCTCAACTAGTTCTCTGTTTGAACTGACATGCATGAGTTATTCATGAGTGAATACTCAGTTATTTGAAATACAGTAGTTACATACATGCAAGCATTAACTAACTAAACTCTCATTAATTTAACAAATTGTTAAATTAATTTAACTAGACTTTACTCTGTTAACTGAGCCAACTAATTTCAACTCAATATTACAACTCATCCTTATCTCTTTAACTGATGGATAAATTCCTCAATTAATAGATAAACTGTTACATGTCCTCACGTAGACTTCATGTTTGATTTTTCACAACTAATTAACTCATGGCGAATTAATTAATTTATTTTCAAACAGCTGTTAAGTTCAAATTCGAATTTTACTTCCTATTTTTAGTCCAGGGACTAACTAAAAATAGGAATCCATCCTGAAGTGCTAAAAATAGAATGTTGTTTTTAGCACTTCCACGTTTCATTCCCTGTTGCCCAATCTAGCACTGGTACCCAAATTCCTATTTTTAGCATTTCTTGTTGCCATTTTCAACATTATGCATTGAAATAAGAAAAAGAATTTAAAAATTGTCATATACACCTTAAATGGGTCTAATGGTTAAAATATTGATTGTGACCTTAAAATTAAATAATAATAATACTTATGGAAATCTTAGGCATAGCAACTACAGTGGGAGACATGCCCACACCCTTTTGATTGCACTCATTCTTCGATCCAACAACAAACCCACGGTTTTTTTTACTCCACTCGGCTTGAGACTCGATGACCATGAATCTTTGTCCCCACCAACCTTATGAGCTCAAGAATTCTCATTTCGGCCTAAGATGCATCAGAAACTCTGTTAGTATAGCCAAATTTGTACAGTTCATAACATATTTTAGTGTTATTTTTCAAAATTATTGAATTTTATCAGAATATCTTGAGAGCACTAAAGAAAAAGATAGCGTAGACTTTCTCACCATGAAATTAAGTGTCTTTGTTTTCACAGTAAAGCTATGATAAATTACGGAGCGTTCCAAAACAAACCCTGGTTGAAACATGAGCTCAAGTGTTTCTACATAAACTCTTTGCGAGTCATCACTAGGTGTCAACATTCACTATGTTAGCTGAAGAGGCATTTATTTCTGGGATTTTGACTTGTGGCGTTGGATGTTCCTTGAA
Organism: Pinus taeda; assembly: GCA_000404065.3. NCBI lineage: Eukaryota > Viridiplantae > Streptophyta > Pinopsida > Pinales > Pinaceae > Pinus > Pinus taeda. The sequence goes on from APFE031252417.1 coordinate 45,226, forward strand.
GAGGTTGTTATGAGTTAAGCTTGAGGCTCTTAATTCTTGTTTAAATTTGTCTCTATTCTTTCATTTAGTAGCTTTCCTATCATATACGTTTGTTGTTTAGGAAGCATTCTCTATAGAATAAGTTTTGAGACAGGCATTGGTGGCCGGAAGTAATGCATAAGTAGAAGTTTCGAAAGGAGTACATGTAGTTCAACATCTACTATCTTTTCCAGGTCTTATCAGAATGCATGAAAAGGAGTTGTTTTGATTGAATAGGAAGTTGCATCAACAGGAGCTTTGTGATTTGAGCATTCTATAATTTTATGGATGTCAGTGTTTACATCACCAAGAGTTGTTGGTTACTTGTTCCTTTTGATAAAAAGGAATGGTGCATCGCATTGTAACTTCCTTCAATATTAGTTGAGTAGACACTTGTATAGAAGGGAATATTGTTGATTGTACACAAGTATTGTGATTTCACCAGGGAATGAGCTCATAGGTAACTAAATTGACATCAAATTTGGAAATGTTGGCATAATAGGATTTTCAATGGCAGGTTACATTTAGAATGGAGAAGTCAAACCCACTAAGTGCATATAGTTTAATAAAGTATGTGCTTCCATTTGCATTCTTCTTTTGGTCATTCAACATTACAAGCAGTTGTAACTTTCAAATTGTTTATTTTGTGAGTTCACTTATATATTTTTGAAAAGCAGTTGAATTGCATTGTAAATGGGTACATTTTAGGTTGAAGCCAACACCATTATTTTCTGACCTTGAATTGTTTGGAAAATGGCTCGAATTGATGAGTTACTAGAGTTATTGAATTCTCTAATACACAATAAAGTCACAATTGACAAAGAAACTATCACGGATGTTTGAAGTTGTTTACAAGATGCTTTGGACAAAAATTGACTTTCTTCAACTTGAGTCACAACTCCAGCAAGATGAACTACATAAAAGGAATCAACATTTTGAACTAATTTTTGTTCATAAAAATTCTCACTTTGAGAATGAATTTTATCAACAATTAACACATGATTAGATCAATGATGTCACTTCATGAGAAAATTCAAATGAATCTGAAGAAGTTTTCTTTGCACTTCCTAAGCCTATCATCAAATCTTAGGAAGAGGTTATCAATAACAAGAACATAACTAATCTTGGATATGAAAACATAATGACCTTTCACATTCCAAACTATTCCAAACCAAATCAAGTTTTTTCAAGAAATTTCATCTTCATCTGCTCTACATCCAACCAATTTGAGTTCTTTCAAGAAAGCTCATCTTTTCCTCCTCTACATCCACACCAAATTCTCAAATGTCAACATGGTCTTCGAGTTAGCCACATGAAAGGTAAATGTTTTGATCTGCATCCTTGTACACATTGCAGAAAACATACTCATCATTCAAACAAATGTTCTAGACTTAAGAACCTAGCAAGAGCAAAGATTCACCTTGGGTAGATTACTTTTTAGCAATCATCACCAACAACAACAAAAATGTATTATCCATCTATGTTATGAAACCAACTCACAAAAATATAGAAAAGATAGATCGACGACTTCAAAGTGAGCCTCTTCGAGGGGGAAAACTCCTTTACATTACACAAATGAACAATTCTTTGATGATACAAATGACAAGACCTCCTTTCGATATATAGGAGTCTAATGGGTCCCAATACAACCAAAGCTTACATAAAAATAATATTGTAGGTGCACAACAATAACAATAGTGGGCTTCTATGGGGCATAATAATAACAACATGGAGATTATATGGGCACAATAATACAATAAGGGGGTTGCACTAATAATAATAAGGGGTTACACTAGTAATAGTAAGGGGTTGCACTAGTAGTATAGGGACCTAACATGCCCCTCTCCTTCAAAAAGTGTTGTCCTCAATGTGTGAGTAATTTTGGATGCTTTTGTATAAAATTCTCGTCCTCCCATGTGGAATCTTCAACATGTAAGTTCTTCCACTTGATGAGATACTGTGAAATTGATTGATTTCGTAGTTGTCAGGTTCTTGTTTCCATGGCTGCTTCATGTTCAAATATGATTTTTCCTTCCTCGTCAAATTTTGACAATATTGTCTCAAACCTTATCAACAATTGCATTCGAATGTGATTTATACCAAAAAATATTCTCAAAAAACTTGATATGGATCACAGAAGCTTAAATTCAACAATATTGTTTGAACTGGGACCTTGTCACCTATAACCTTCTTTAAGCATGAAACATGGAAAACTAGGAGCACTCGAGAAGATGCAGGAAGCTCCAATTTGTATGCCATAGTAACAATATTTTGCAACACTTTATAAGGACCATAGTACTTTGGTGATAATTTATTAATCTTCTTAGCTTGCTTGAGGGACATTTGTTTGTATGGTTGCAGTCGTAAAAAAACCTAGTCACCTATGTCAAAACTTCTTTCATTATGATGTTGATCTACCTGTTGTTTCATTCGATTCTGTGCGAAATTGAGGTTATCCTTTTTCTTTTTGATATGTCCTTCTATCTTGAGAGCTTGAGGAGTGGTAATTCCTACCAATGCATTACAAGATATGGTCAGATTCATTTCTTCTTTCTCTCGGGTTGGTTCCTGGTGTATATCCTCTTCTTTTGACATTTCTTGATCCTTTTCTTCCTCCTCTTCACAATCAATGTAAAATAATTTCTTCTTAGCACACTTATTTTCCATCACAACTATAACAAAGGTCACTTTCTCCTTTTTGTTCCAATGGTTGTGTTGTCAACCTCGTGGGTTGTGGAAGGCTAGGAGCAACAACACTTCCATGTTTATAATTGTGAGTGGTAGGATTTCTTGTTTCCATAATTTTTCTTTCAATTTTTCTTGCCAACCTGAATGCCTTCTCCAATGAATCAGGTTCTCAAAGACGAACCTCATGTTGAATGTTATCCTTTAAAGTCCCTATGAAGACATCAATCATTTACTTCTCTGGAATATCATTTACCCTTATATTGAATTTTTGGAAGTCCTCAATGTGTTATGCCATTGAACCCTTTTGTTTGAGATTTATCAATTGGCTAAAGAAGGTGTTGCTTTTTGTATCCTCATAATGTGCTATCATTTCTTCCATAAAAATTTCCCAAGTGACAAATTGTTTACAAGAGGAAAGTCATCGATACCATACAAACTAATTTAGTTCCAAATATAAAGTTGCAATGCGTACCTTTTGTGTGTTTTGCACATTATGGAGATCAAAATATTGCTCCATCTGTAGTATCCATGTTATGGGATCCTTGCCATCAAACTTCCTCATATCGATCTTTGGAACATGATGGGTCTTCAATCCAAAGTTAGAGTTTATAAAATCGTGAATAACATTTCTTTTGTTCTCATCATGAGTTTCCTTTACTACCCGTTCGCCATTAGTAAGCATTTATTGTAGAAACTTTTTCAAATTTGTCTTCAAATATTCCATGTTGCCTTTAATTTTTTCTTCTATACCATGCATCTTAGCTTCCTCTCCCTTTGAATTCCTTCAAACTAATTTTCAACCAAACTTATGCAGAACTTAAAAAAAACTACACACCTTTTTTCACTTTATAGAAGCTCGATATTGAATTTGTTGTATTTCTACAATTTTGGATCTCCAAGGTCTGAAATTGTGTCCTGCGGTAGATCTCTGAGGCCTCTTTCCAACCCCACAAGTCTGATCAAGATTAAATTCTCCAATGAAGTGTTATGCTGAATCTCCCACAATGACCGAATTATAGACTAGTTCAGTAGAGTGAACCTGTACGAAGTTCCACATGTCATTGTTTTGAACTTAGGACATGAAACCGATACACAGAAGACTACATGTTGTTCTCTTTATATAACTTTTTACGAAATTTCAATATGATGCTCAAAGAGAAAGTTATGATGATTTTCCCCAGGTTTCCTGTTTGGAATGTAATTCGTGAGCCTGCAAAAACCCTAAATGTCTTGGACCATATCTCATAAAATATAGCAAAACAAGATCTAAAATTCAGGCCCGAGCTTCATCAAGATTCTCGCTCAAACGAATCTTAATTTCAGAGTCTGAACTTTCGAAGAAACAAAATTATAGTGAAGTTCCACGATGACATGTTTGCGATGGAATTATGGAGCTTGCAAAAACCCTAAATTCCTCAAATCATAACTCCAAAAATATAGTGAGAGAAGATCTGAAATTCAAACCTGAGGTTCACAACGATTTCGGCTCAAATGGGTTTTTTTTTAGTTTCTGAAACTTTGTATAAAAAAAGTTATATCAAATATTCCACGATGACCTGTTTGGAGCAACAAAACCCTAGAATCCAAAGCTCTGATACCAAATGTTATGAAACTAGCTCACAAAAAGATAGAGAAGATAGTTCAACGACTTCAAAATCAGCCTCTTCGAGGGGGAAACCTCCTTTACATTACACAAATGACAATTCTTTGATGATACAAATCACAAGACCTCCTTTCTATATATAGGAGTCTAAGGGCTCCCAATACAATTAGAGGCTACATATCAATAAAATTGTAGGGGCACAACAATAACAATAGTGGCCTTCTATGGGGCATAATAATAACAACATGGGGACTATATGGGCACAATAATACAATAAGGGGGTTGCACTAATAACAATAAGGGGTTACACTAGTAGTATAGGGACCTAAAAATATCAATGAATTCATTCTCAAGTATTAGCACATCTTGTAGTGCAAATATTTTCATCTTCTCACCTTGTATTTGATAAGGGGGGGATTGATAGTCTACTACTAGTTTTGAAGTCATATCAAGTGAGTCTGAGCCATAGCCGGAACCAAATCCAATAGCTAAACCCTAGAGCCAAAGTCAGTGAGATCCAAAGTAAGAGTTGTAGCCAAAGACAGACTCATGTTTCACAAGCATCATTTGGTTTGTGGGCCTCCTTAAACCACCATTAGGTAGAAGACTTATTGCTTCTACTAGACAATAATATGTGGTCATTTGCAAAACAATATTTTAACATTTTGTGGTCATATTTAAACCATCATCATGGAGCACTTCCATTTAGCACAAGACATTATCTTCTAGCCAAATTCAAAATTGTTCTAGGAACAACTTCGAGCCAAGTTCTAAAGTTGGCAATCAACCTTAAACCACCCCCATAGAAGATTTCATCTTCTGCTACCCTTTTGGTTGGTTGTGTTCCTTAAACCACCATCAGTAGAATACTTTGGCTTCTACTAACCATTTGGTTTGTGGTCCCCAAATTTAAACCACCATATTCAAAAAGCACATCTAGGCATTGGCTACTATTAACCTTTGCATCTTAGCTTTCTTCTTGGACTCACATAGACCCCTTCGCATTGGGGGTATGTTGAAAATGTAATCCTCAAGGATTATGTAAATTTAGAATATTCACTTGTGTGGAAGGTGAAAATCCACAAGTGAATTTGAATAGTTATGAGGAGTCCAAGAATACCTCAATGAAGATGAAACCAAGCGTCTTGAATTTATGTATTTATGTGTATCATATGTATAATATTTGCATCACATGCTTATCTAATCTTACTTTTTCGTGTGTTCTAACATAACCTTCCATCTTTCATCAACTCGTGCCCTATATTTATTGTGGATTTGCTTCAACCAAACTTTTTGCCTCAATTGAACACCTTGGAGGTGCCAAAGCACTTACTCACTAAAGAGGAAAACACTAACTACAATGAGCAAATTACAATGGACAAGATCATGGGCACCAAGTTGAAAAGCACCCACAAACAAAACATATCATTTTGTTGGGTTGTGAAAGTAGAGTAGATTCTTCATTAGGGCATGTAGTTCACCATGAACTAAATCTTGATGGAATACTACGTGTTGTACACGAACTTAATATAATGGGGAACATTTCTACTCAATGGGGAAGCATTGATCAAAGTGTCCATCCAAGGCCATCTCAAAAACAATTGTAACACTGCTAGTGTTTGGGACTTTAATTTCCATCACATTTTTGGGGGCTTTCCTATGCAATTGTTGAGGTTTTTATGCCTCACTATTAGGGCAAACTCAATTTGTTAATCTGCTTTCCAACAAGCTAAAGAAGACTAGAGGTGGAATGTCAAGAGAAAAGTTATGATCTTAAAAATGTTTACCTTTTTTTCTAAGTAACTAAGAATTGTCATGCTCGATGTTCACACTCAACACTAAACATGATACATAGGTTAGAGTTCTTTCATATTAGGGTTTTCACATTATTATAAAATGAAGTTTTAGCCTCTCTTTTTTTTTTAAGTGTAGTTATCAAATTTCTTCTTAAAGATAAACTACCACCATTCTAACCATTATATATTACTTTAAACTACCACCATTCTAACCATTATATATTACTATGTACATTGTAGTGTTTTGCACTATTGATTCATTAATAAAATGTGGTTTAACTTTCATAATATACTTCCAATATTTCATCTTGTGTTCCCTCTACGACATTATTTTTTCTTTCATTTCATTCTCAATATAATTCAAAACAAAAATTGTCAACAAAAAACTGCAATCAAAGCTAAGTGAGCACAACAAAATAAAATCTACTTACACTTTAAAGTATTGATCAATTTATTTTCTTACTACATTGTAACATAATACTCTCATTGTCTTAATTGTGGAATTAAATATTATTTACAAGTCATGCATCAAATATCCACAAATTAAAATCAGAGGTACATCTAAAGTATTTGTGGTAGGCAAATTTCTAGGAAAGACATGAAAGGAAATAGAGGTTATGACAAATTATCTTAATGACAAGTCACTATATAAATAGAACCACATGAGCTTGGTAAGTAACTAGATCACCATTTATTTAACATCAAAGTTACTCAAGTTGCCACAAAAGTTCTATAGTGCAAGAAGATTAAAAAAAACTTGAAGCTAACAACCAATTTTTGCAAAGTAAGGAATAGAGTCTACAAAAGTATTGATAAAGGTTGCTCTTCAAATCATTCTTGTAAATTTGTCATGATTATCATGCCTCTCATCATTCATCAACTTCTCACCAACTAGACAAAGAAATTACATGCAAAGATGGAATAGATTGTGTTCCCAAAGGTGACAACTAACAATAATTGTTGTACACATCTACATAAGAAGAAACACATCACTTCCTTGAAAAGCATTAACATCAAGGAGCAAGTACGTTGTCAATGATAAGGAAGATGATGTAGTATCCATCTTGTAGAAGATAATGGAAGCATGTTAAAGAACTAGGAGGGATGGTTCATTTTTACTTTTATTGTTTTAATTTATGGATTATACCTTGATCATACTTGTAACTAGCATAGATTAATTTTAACAAAGCTTCAAGAAATATTGAAAAACCAACCACAAACTTCTTCCCATTTAAAAAATCCAAAGTACTATTTAAAAAATCAAAAGTTAAAATAGACCTATGCTAATTTATTAAAAAATCCAAAGTTAAAATAGATTTATACTAATTTATTTAAATTTATTTTATTTTATTTAGGCCAGCTTCCTATTTTCTTTTCCTTTTGATATTAGAGATGGAAATTTTATAATATGTTGCATGTTACACCCATCCCTAGCATGGACACATATATACACACGTAGCTTCACTTGATACAATTAGTTTTAATCCATTTTCAAAATACTAGTTCAAACATTTTCCTTTAGACTATAAATATATTCTCTTTCATTCAAAAATCCCCACAAAAAATATCTAAATCATATATTTGGCAATTTACTTTTAATCCATTTTCAAAATACTAGTTCAAACATTTTCCTTTAGACTATAAATATATTCTCTTTCATTCAAAAATCCCCACAAAAAATATCTAAATCATATATTTGGCAATTTACTTTTAGGAAATTAATTTATAAAAAATTCTTATTTTTTTTGAAATTATAAGAAAATATTTTATAATATGATAAATGGGGGAAATTCAATTTTTTGGGGATATCATTTGATATTTCTACATCAGATCATTTTCTCATTTTTATAATCTATCTAGTATAATGTATAAGCACTTTGGGGAATCTTTGGAGCAAGGAAAATTTTAGGGGCTAATTTTTTATACTTTTTCCAAAAAAAATTCGTTAATTTCCATTTTTTTTGTAAAAATAAATTCGCCAAATTTTATAGAAAGAAATATTTTACCTCTAAAAAATTGCCAAAAAAATTATATATAGACTATATGAAATATTATAAATTTGAATATTTTACCAAAACTATCTCCAAATATTTTATAGATTTCATATTATGGGCTATTGGGATTCGCGAAGGTTTCTAAAATTTAAGATAAATTTCCATCGTTAAAATTTTTCCCCTGCTTTTGGAGTAATTAAAATGGATAAATGAAAAGTAAGGCTTTCAATCTCCCTATGCTTTCAAATTGGATGAAGCAGAATAAGAGAGCCGATTGGACACTTTATATAGGTGACATTTATCCATATATACAAAAAAATGAAAAAAAAACGCTGACACAACTCTCAAAGAAGAGGCATGGATAACTCTGGGGGAGATCAACATTAAACATACAGCAATGGTGCATTACAAAGACGTGGAAAGATCCAGTTTAGGGGAAGGTCCCTTCATCTTTACAGCTGATCTACAGGCATCTATTTTTGTAAGAATGATTTGCCAAATTTTATAGAATGAAATTATTTTACCCTAAAAATTGCCAAAAAAATTATATATAGACTATATGAAAATATTATAAATTTGAATATTTTTACAAAACTATCTCCAAATATTTTATAGATTTCATATTATGGGCTATTGGGATTCGCGAAGGTTTCTAAACTTTAAGATAAATTTCCATCGTTAAAATTTTCCCTGCTTTTGGAGTAATTAAATGGATAAATGAAAAGTAGGCTTTCAATCTCCCTATGCTTTCAAATTGGATGAGCAGAATAAGAGAGCCGATTGGACACTTTATATAGGTGACATTTATCCATATATACAAAAAAATGAAAAAAAACGCTGACACACTCTCAAAGAAGAGGCATGGATATACTCTGGGGGAGATCAACATTAAACCATACAGCAATGGTGCATTACAAAGACGTGGAAAGATCCAGTTTACGGGAAGGTCCCTTCATCTTTACAGCTGATCTACAGGCATCTATTTTTTATGTAGTTATATGTTATGACATTCTGATTTTGTAATTTTGTTATTGAGATATAGTCTGGAAATTAGGTTATTATGTTAACTACTTTCCAATAGCTTTTATGTTAAATACATTAAAGCATATTGCCCGATATAAACAGCATTTTATAATACAAAATTATTGGGTTTTTTTAGGTAAAAAAAAAAAATCTATCAATTATATTGGAAATTTGAAATTTATCTTTCCTATCTTTATCACAAATCTTTCTAAGATGTAAGATGTCATGATCTATCAAGTAAATTGGAAGTTTATCTCTTTTCTTTTTTTAATCAGAATTTCGATAAAATGTTTGCAACAATCCGCCTGAACTCTCACTAACATTTCCTTAATTATTACTAACTAATTTAAACATCTGTTATTTGTCAAATTATTTGCGTTCACATATACTAGATGTATGAACAATATCTATCTGAGGTTATAGATTAGTCATACATTCAAAGCCTGGTTTTCAGGTTCATTAGAACTTGCCACCAACACCTTATCCCACAACTCGGGATTAAATTGTAAGCAAAGTAAAATGCATTCAAAGTACAATTTTCGGGAAGGAAATCGAACCAAAACGAATTTGAAGACGTGTCTCACATATAGATTACCCCAACCACAGAAAGATGGTTCCGTAGCCAATCTCATTTTCCCCCGAAAGATTTTGATCTGATTCCCAAATCATTAATCTTCCAATAATTTTGAAAAGGCATTACATAATCTGACTCCATGTTTTTTTTTTCCAAGATAGCTGAAATGTAATAATTTTGACAACGATTCCTGCTACTTAAATAAAAAGTCCATCTGGACAAAACCTGATTTGGCGAGGATGAATAGAGGAAAACGTGGTGAAACAGTTGTGATCAGAGTTGCACTGCTCTGAAGTTTTCCAATTGTTTCTTACATCAACGCATGTCAAGAACAAAATAATGGCACCAACGACAAAGATTTAAAACATGCCACAATCCAAAATGACGCTTTCAAGGTTTAGAAACTTTTTGCAGATTATCTTACCTTGGATTATTATGTCACTCCGATCAACCATCAAACCATGCATAAATGATGGAATGAGGCTTGAAAGTTTGAAAACTTCGTATGCCAAACAATGTTTGTGAGAATAACAACTGCTTTGCAGTAAAATATCGGTCAGTCTTATCAACTTTAGTGCTTGGTCACTTGAATACGACTTGCATTTTGCAAATAAATCTATCTATAATGTCTTGCAGATATTTCATGTGTATTTCTTTTGAGTTTAGGAAAAATATGTTGGGCAAGCATGGCATTATCTATTCAATGCTGATAATTTGATTCTCTACCTAAAAACAAACATATGCCTGCAATTATCAATATCAACGCCTGGATTACTTTCATAATCCAATAAGTAATAAGCTGGAACTTTGACAGGCTTGGAAATGTACACTAGTCTGTAGCTCTACTTCGAACTGATGAAATGGCCGGAATCTGCTCGACAGCGGGGAACTGATCAGAATTGCTCATAATCGGAACAGTAGAAACACCCCTAGAAATATGAATATTTGATTCTGTTTGTGGCGCATGTGTGGACGAGTCACATAAATACAATAACTGTTCAGAAAAACTAGGTTGAATCGTAGGCTGCACTTCTGAAAAGCTGTACTGGTCAAGACAGTTCTTAAATGTATCTGTAAATAAAGTATCCTGGATATACACATTTTCATCAAAATCACTGCCAAGCAGAAATTCACGTAGGCTATTGAGTTCTGCTTCTACCGTAGTATTCTGAATGGAAGTAGCATTCTTTGAGAGCACGTCAATAGAATCTCCCTCATTAGCAGATTGATTAACTTTCTGAGTTGCTGAACAAGTCTCCGAGATATTTTGTTCATTATTGCTTGATGACATGTTCAAAGGTTCTGTTGTCTCCATCAAGTTGCTTTCCAAAGAACTTATTTTGCTTCCAGGAAATCTTGTAGCCATGATACTGGGGCCAGTTCCATGAAGATTCTGTATGTCCCTTAGTGTGAAACCTCCATACATCCTTCCAATTTGACCAGGGAGACGAGTGACCATGCTAACAGAAAATTCAAGATTTGTTGATGCAGAGTGTGGGTTGGTCGTAGATGAACAAGACTCTTTTTGGATGGATCCCACAGGATGCACAGAGATACATCCATTATACAATGGAACCATTGCAGCTGCATTGGTACTGGCATCATGACTTGTGCCATCCATATTCATTGAACTGGTGGAGCTTGCGATTCTAATATCAGTCTGTCCATGCAGATGAGAAGACAAACCAAAAGTAAAGGGGGATTCTGTCTGAGATCGAGGGTTTGGTTGCAGATTCTGTAAATAAAGATTTCCTGAATTGATTTGCAGGTTGTGTCGGAGGATTTGATTTCAGATTGTTAGTAAATGAAGACAACCTTAATTGATTTGTAGGTTGTGTCTGAGATGGATGGTTCAGATCAATTGTAAATGAAGATGGCCTCAACTGATCTGCACAACTATGGCCGACATTCGAGGGAATACCTGCAACAGTTCCTGTACCGACTTGATCGCTTCTACCCTCCTGACAAGTGGAAATTATGGGGTTTCCAAGCATGCTTTGATCCTGTCCAATCCTTGCATTATGGAGAAGTAAATGAGAAGACAAATTAAAGGTAGAGAGAGACTGTGTCCAAGAGGGAGGGTTCTTTGTAAAAGGAGGTGATTTGATTTGATGTGCAGAACCTTGGCTGATGTCCATTGGAACAGATGTGATGGAGCCAATTTGTTTACTGCTACCAGCCTGACCTGTGGAATTCATGGGGCTTGCAAGCTTCCTTCCATTTTGCCCAATCCTTTCACTGTGTCCAGGGAAATGAGCTTGCAAACCAAAAGTAGGGACCATTCCTGGCTGCAAGGAGGGATATGGATTGTTTTTGGATGATCAAGGCATGGATTGCTGCCCAGAAACATGGTCAATATTTGATGGAACAAAGGTAACTGGTTTTATACGCATCTGATTACTCCTGCCAGCCTGACCTGGAGAACTCATCGAGATGCCATGCATGTTTCCACTCTGGCCAATCTTTGCATTATGGCTAGGTAAATAACAATGTAAACCAAAGGTAGATTGGTGGCTTGTCTCAACAATAGGGTTTAGATTGTTTGTAGATGAGAGACACCCAGATTGAGCTGCAGCATCAAGGTTAATGTCTAGTGAAGCAGATGCAATTTCCTTTCTACCCACTGGATTGTATCTGCCAGGCTGAACTGTGGGACACATAGAGTTAGTATGTATGTTTCCACTCTGACTGAATCTTGCAAAATGGCCAGGCATGCAACCATACAAACCATATATAGATGCAGGTCCTGTCTCAGGGCAAGGGTTGTGTTTGCTTGTAGAAAAGCCAGGACTCCTGGGACTTGTGTGCATGCTGCTACCATGGCCAGTTCTTCCATTATGAAAGTGAGTATTCATATGTTCTGTGGATGAAAAAGACCTGAATTGATGCACTCCACCATGGCTACTAATTGACAAAGCAGGTGTGACTGCTTTTCTACCAATGCTATTACTTCTGCCAGACCTATGAAACTCATGGAGTTTGCAAGAGTGCTTCTATTCTGGCCAGTCAAATGACTGGATAGAGCAGCAGAAGAAAAAGGCCCTTGTGAAAGAACAGGGTCTGTCAATCAAGAAGGCATGAATTGACTTGCTGCATATAATGATCCTAAACAGGAATGTAAGTGATATACAAAGCATGCAAACAATCCAGCAATCGGAAAAACGAAATATACTTTAAGCACCCATGGAAACACTGGAAATAGAGAACAGCTGAGCCATTTTATTACTTCTTTAGGAGCAAAATACAATAGAAAAATAGAATGATGCACCTGGGCTTGTCTCAATGGACAAGCTTGACAAAACCCAGGTGAGAAAATGTTGAACTGAAGGCTGCTACAACTGCTGCACCAAACTGAACTGCGCTACCCTGTCTGTGGATTTCAAAGGGCTAGAATCACTGCTTCCTGTGCTTAAAAATTATGAGATTTCAGCTCCTTGCTTCTTGGCCTAAACCCGGAAAAACCCACGAAGGAATTGGCCAAATGTTGACTTCGGAATTTTGGCCTAAATTCCCCTTAGCCCCTAGCTACTGGCTGAGTTGGGACCCCTATTTGACCCTTTGGATCATAAAATTCTATAAAATCAAGAGTGTGATCCTTGCCCAAAACCTAGAAAAACCTAGAAAGGGTTTCCCTTGGTTCCAACCTTCAAAAATTGATCTTTCACAGCTTGGCCCTCCTCCGATTTTGAATTCTGTTGCTGCGATTGATCCTGTCAATCTCTGCTCTCCCAACTCCAGCGATCCTCCTCAAATGGCCCTCCAAGTGATCTCCTACTTCTCCCAACCAGCTCCAACTCTACAATTCCTTCCTCCAACTCCCACGTGAGCCTAGTGGTGGCTCTCTGCGCGGGCCCCGAGTAACTATAAATTAAACTACTTGGATGCTAGCTTTGTTGGCTCCAAAACTCACAAGAAAGTTTGGCCCTTTGTTGCTCTCTCAATCCTCTAACTCTCCTGACAAATGCTTGATCACTGATAGCTCCAAACTCCCCCTGTGTATTCTCCAGCTAGCTAGAAATACGCACTCCTTGTTATGGCTGAATGGTAGGACTGTACACACTCTCGAAACTCCTGAAATACTTATGGAACTGCTTCTCTAGGGCGGGCATGGATGTTCCCATGAAGTAGAGGTTGAATCTCCCTCTTGAGAGATTTGTGGCTAAACACTGAGTTGACTCAGCTAAATAGCAAAGCAAACAGTCAAGTAATTTTGATTGCAAGGTGTAAGAATGAATCCAAATAAGAGCTCTCTCCTCCTTTTATCTTTGTGGGCCTTCCTTGCCTCATGTGGGCCCCTCCTTCCAGCACTTCGAATTCCCTCCAAACCATTTGAATGGCCTAGTTTGAATCTCCATGTGGGTGGCCCCCACCTTCCACTAGCAACCAAATTAAGTCAAATTTCCTCCTAAGTCCCTAAGTCAAAAATATTGTGTTCTTTCCCTTAGCCAAAATTGTGCAAAAATGTGTGGAAACACCTTGTTACAAATGTGTTTGAGAAGGGACATGACAATCCTCCCCTCCCAAATGTTTCTTCCCCTCAAGCAACCTCAAAGATGGGTGCTCTAAAATGTGCTCACCCTCACAGGTGGCATCCACATCCAGCAAGCTCCTCCAATGCACCAAAAATCGCCTTTCCTCAATCAATGCCTAAGCAAGCATCCTCTCTAGCTGTTGCTCCCCGTTATCACTGCAAAATTTACCAGGGTCCTAGATGTGCCACTGGATCATGCCTGACCTCTACACTATCTTGATATGAAAGAATTCTTCAATACCAGGATCCCAGGAAATCCTATCCAACATGAAGCTCCCCTCGCTCCATTCACTATCCTTCCCGGTGTACCAGAAGTCCCCTACTCCATCAGTGACTCGCTAAAGCCCAATGGAAGATCTGTATGATCTCCCCCTGTAGTAGCCGACGCATCCCTAAAGGTTATTGATCTGTGAAGAGTTGTGATGCCCCAGTTCCCTGCTAGTCCCAGAGTGGTGCCACCATACTGACATTGCGCTACTCTGACTATGTCATACTCCCCATCGTGTGCAGTCAGTATCCTCCTCTCCTGGAACTCAATGGTGGAGTACTAAAAGAGGCGAGACACATCCTGCCTGGGCATTTCCATGGCACCAAGGCCTACCTATCCAAATCTAACTCCTAACCTATGCAACAACAAAGAATGTATGCCTCCCCATATGATGAAATCCTCTATGAACCCCCATGTGTCATCCCATGAGCGAACTATATCACCTTCTGCCACGACTCCGCTCATCATGTGTGATCTATCGATCAACTGAATCTCTGCATCCCATAGCCAGACTTGCTACATCATAGCCCTGTCAACAGATGGAATCCCTCTAGCGGTCATCTCTAGTCCCTACATGTGATCACTATATAGGCTCCATATATCGCGGGCTAATATGATGCATGTTAATCTGCCTTGTGCCTACCACTGTGTAGTATCGGTGATCACTGGGAGCGATGTGTGCCAAAGAGCTACCCCCTGAATGCAACCAAAAGATAGGTATTTGATACTCGTAATCGACTCATGGTATGTGGACCCCTCCTATCCGTGCTAACCATCTCCCCTAGGTCTACCATCTTCCCTCTCGATAATGTGCCAATACAATGTATGGAGGTCAGACACATATTGGAAAGCTACCTCAATTGTATATAGTATCCTATGTTCATGCATGGTCCTGACATGGCCTGTGGAAAGAGTGACACATGTCTCCCTCGTGACCTACTCCCTAGGCGTAGGATCACTGATGAACAATATGCCACCCCTATAGATGATCAGCTCATCCCCGAACCTGTGGTTCTTAACTCATGCAGCAAACCAATGCCACCACTGAGAAGTCTCTCCCTTAGTGCATTGAGTGTCATCCCAATATTTCGGCTGAGATGCCTATCCCCAGCTGTTCGTGCCCAGAGTGTCAAAGGACAACAACCAAGTTGTTTATGCCTGTAAGTGATGTATAAGAGGGACAGACATGTGAGTTCGCATGGATACCATCGAGTATCGCTCATTTGCGTCCCCATCAATCCTAGGTGAAGTACACCCAAAGTTATTCCTTGTGTCTCCATACACAAGTCTCCTTGGAGGCAACTCTCCAAGACCTCGTTGTGCAACACCATATGTCCCTACATCCCACTGAGTATCCCTGTAGTCCTTGACCTAGCACTGTACCCTGTAGCCTATCCCTATACACCACTGGATACCTTGTGCTACTATTGTACCATCCTGTATTGTCTCGTATCCTGTCTATGTCACTGTATCTAGCTCTCCCCACGTGTACTTGATGCGAGGTGAGTCGCTCAATGAAAACCAACATGCTACATCAAACAACCACACATCTCCATGCTCCTTTGCAGGCCACTTCTCATCATTGCATACCTTTATACAACATTGGATGCTAGGTTCTAAAATTGGCTCTGTATGCATCAGGTCGCATCCCTTTGCATAACACTGGACTCTACAACATATCCTTGTGCACCCCTGGGTACCATTGCCTACTGTCGTACCACCTTGTATCATATGCCATCTTGCATGTGCCAACGCATCCACCAATCTGCTAGTAATCCCTCCATGATGTGGGCTACATCTCCCCATCCGCCCTAAAAGACTTGAGCGGTCTGACTCCTCACATGCCAATGGGAATGATACTATTGTGTCTATCCTCAGTAGCTCTAATGTCCAATATACCAATGAGAGAGCACCGTCTCTATGTACTGCCCTGTCCAGTGGTCTGTCGATGCCACCTCCTCTTACAAGCTCCTGCCAGAGTAGGCTAATCACCCTATGACTCAATACACAATCAATATGCCAAGACAACTCATGAAATTGGTCTGCTCCCTTGTCAAACCATCTTGTCACTAGTGTTGTATCGGGCTCTGATGGAGATCTAAAAATGTGTGTGCACCCAAACATCGGATCCATCACGCAGCTACTACCATCACCTAACGACTCTATGATGTGATGGGAAATCCCACCTAGATCCCAACAACAGTCTGGCCCTCGAGTCCCTATGGTTATCCATGGCCTCTACTAAAAAGTGGCCATGGATGTATCCAACCACCTAGCCTACTCCATTGGGTACCAACTTAGTACCTCTCACCACCCAATCCCAAAGGAGGGATCAAATGTACAATCCCCTGTGGAAGAAACAAGCCCTCCAAGCTGATGCAGTGTCATATTCAACTCATGTCACTCAGTCCTGTTAACCTGACCATCCCCTAGGGTATGTCTAGACTCTAGACAACGCTGCCTCCCTCAATCCCATGCATAAGGGTGGGCTAATAACGTTGTAGATCTCATCAATGTACCTCTGAAATGAACTGTGTTGAAATCCCAACGTGCAATGCCTATGTTTCCCCTCATTAATGGCTAGCCCAAAGGATGGTTGCACATCCTCCTCCATCATGGACTCAACATGAGCCTCCAACTACTCCTCCATAGACAATCCAACACGCAAGACATGTTTGTCGATCAGCTGCAGGTGATTGTCGTCTGGTAACTCTCGCATAGATCTAAATGCCTTCGTACCTATCAACTCCTCATCAACAGTGGAGATGTCTCCCGACACCTCATCAGGCTGTGGTGCACTACTATCACCTGAGTACTCAGTGACATCCCCAGATACCTCATCAATGGATACCTCAACAATGGATGGCACCTCCTCAATGGTGGACACCTCCGTGTCTCTTGGCACCTCATCAATGGAAGGCCCTGTGGGTATGTGCTCTACTCTCTCCCCCAAGGTGTCAACCAAAGCTATCAAAGGAATCTCCAACAAGGGTGACTCCTACTTCACACTAGACACATCGACATGCTCCTCATGCTCTAGTGCACCCAAAAAAACCTCCTCACTAGGCTCTTGATATCTAAAGCCAGGGCTCCACCAGCAAAAGCGCCCCCTGGTCTCACCCTCTAATTGTTCCTGTCTTGTTTGCTCCTTTTGAGGAGATTTGATGCCCTGATTCTATCGACTTTCCCCACACAATGTAGATAGTTTCACCTCCATAACCTACACACCACTAATGTCTCTATTATAAGGATGATAATGGATTTGGTCCGACACCTTCTTCAACTAGGCCAATCTCTCATCATTCCAATGCATTCCAACCCAGAATTCTTGCATATTAAATCTTCTTTGAGCCAGAAGTTGTCTATGGTTTAACCCGTCACTGTGCATACATGCTCAAATCTTCCATCATCTAGATGCCTACCCCACAGTTGGCCAAGATCATGGCTTTGATACCACTATAATGATCCTAAACAAGGATGTAAGTGATATACAAAGCATTCAAACAATTCAGCAATCAGAAAAATGAAATATACATTACGCACCCATTGAAACACTGGAAATAGAGAACTGTTGAGTCATTTTATTACTTCTTCAGGAGAAAAATACAATAGTAAAATAGAATGGTGCACCTGGGCTTGTCTCAATGGATAAGCTTGACAAAACTCAAGTGAGAAAATTTTGAACTGAAGGCTACTACAACTGCTACACCAAACTGAATTTCGTTGCCCCAAGAAATTGCTCTGTCTGCTGACTTCGAAGGGCTGGAATCACTACTTCATGTGTTCAGAAAATTATGAGATTTCAGCTCCTTGCTCCTTGGCCTTGTTGTCACACAGAATGTCTAGGCACCATGACAGCGGCTCAGATCGGGGGTTGTCACCCTGAACCCCAATCTCTCTATTTCAGTTGTCTCCCTACAACAAGCTAAATGGGATAGAACCTATGGAAAAATGGAATAAAGAAGACTAGTTGGGAACCAACTAGTTCGAAAGACATAGTGAAGCAACCAAGTACTTGATTAAGATTTAACAAGACTTATAGGATTTGATTAGATTTTAAATGATTGATACCAGTGCCTTATGGAGTCAACGATCTTGCTAAATAAATTAAGACCAAGTAATCAATTAGCAACTACTACTTAGATGAATGCCTATCTTATATGAAATGCAGATCCTAAAGCTAATGTGAGATGTAAGAATATTGGTTAATTTTAGGTAAATGCCTATTTAAATTTGAATCCTTCGATCATTTCTGTGTTGAGCCTGATTTCGTAGTAATTGGCAGAGAGAAGATAAGTTGAAGTACACTGAGGTGGATTAATGATACCTCTCCTGAAAATCTAACATACCTGGTGCCTCTGGTGCTACAGAGAGTTGTGGCTCTGATGATTGCAAGGTCATCATTTTAAGTACTATTAAAAGTAGGTTTCTCAAGCAAAAATGGATGGATACCTATCTCTCTATCGACCAAGCTTATGCTTAGAAGTAAATTCTATTTTTGCAAAACTAACTTATATGCAAATGCATTAGATGATGAGATGAAGTTAGACTTGAGGATTAGAAACACTTGTGTCACAAAAGCCCTCAACTACCAAAATGAAATGTTCGCTTTATTGGATGAAGACTTAAAAATAAACCCCTGAAAATATTACAATTAAACCACAATCTTATTTCAAATCTTTTTGATACAATTATAGCTCAAAGAGAATAAAAACTTCTTTGCAATTTAATATAAATGTCAACAGATGTTCAAAAGATACTCATCTTAGAATCCACGACAAAGTACTTTAACAATTATTTGAGAATATTCGCAAAATATCTAACATGTAACGCACATGAATATTCAAGCAATGACGATCACTTTCAATAGATGCAAAATATTCTAGCAATTAAATTTCTAGAGATCCAAATACTTAAAAAAAAACCATAAATTTAAATGCTAATCAATTCACAATCTTAGAATTAAAATGATTTATGCTTAGTTACCCAAATCTAAGAAAATTTATCACTTTCCTATAGTTGATCTTTAGATACAAAAATTTTAAGCGTGTTTGACTATGGAGAAGTTAAAATGCTTAATACCACAAAAGTTTTCTTTAGATTTTACCCTCAACACACAAAAGAACACCAAAGATGAACTATAGATTAATAATTTAATTAGTCCTTAGGAAAAATTCTTCCATGTGCTAAGTTTTATGAAGCTAGACTAATGTGGTAAATCAATTAAGATTTTTTTAATGTGACCAAAACAAATCAAAATGATTTAATAATTTTTCAAATTTTTTAAATGGGCCAAAGGCCACATAAAGAACAATTAAAATCTTTTAATGTGAAAAATTAATTTTGATTTAATTTTTAGTCACATAGAATGAACATTTTTAGAATTTTAGAATTTTTTTTAGAATTTTTAAAATTTTTAGAGTTTTTAGATTTTTTTAAATTTTTTAAATTTTTTAAATTTTAATAAAAATCAAAATCAAAATCATAAAAAAATGAAAACAAAAGTAAATTCAAAATAAAAAGAAAAATTGAAAAAACAATAAACTAAGCAATCGAGTTTCAAAATATTATTTGTTTGGTCCGCAAGGATTTGATCGCGTGCCTAGCAGACGGTCTGCTAAGTCGTTCATGCCGCTGTGTAGGTCATGGGTTCAAGTCTCATCTTAACCTGAGGGTAATTCTTGCGGGCTAAGTGGTTCCTCTTAGCGGTTATAGTGGCAACCGGTGGGATTCAACCCCATGTAACGTGAGTACGATACCACCGTCGTTGTCGATTTCGCTAGATATAAAAAAAAAAATTGGTTATTTGTTTGATTATGTTTTAGACTTTATATAAAAAAATCAAAATGGAATGAAAATATATCAAACCTAAACCTACGAATACACAAAAGATGAAAAAAATGCAAAGTGAAGTCGAAATGTGTTTGCAGGTCTGCAGAGGAGGTAGTGAGATGAAGCAGCGATGGTATGGACTGACGCAAGAGGGAAGGACACACGCAGGTTAAGGATAGTAGGTCAACAGGATAAAAGAATGCAATGAATTTGTTTTTTTTGTAGGTTGACGGAGGGAGAGCAGATGCAAGTCAAGGGGACACAGAGATGAAGATAAGGAGAACAAAAAATGTAGCCACAAAAGCTTTCGAAATCTTTGCAGCAAAACTACAAAACAAAAACCATAGGCAGCAAACAAAATGGAAAATGGTGACCCAATAAAACCCAAAAAATTCTAATTAAGTTGATATGTTGTGCTTCAAATTTATTAATGAAACCACTGTAAAATCGTCTCCAAATTTCAAAAAATTAAATTAAAAAATAAAAAATATTACTCTTGGACTGCAAAAATAATGCCCTTGCAAAAGTTGGTTTTGAAGCCAAATCTTACCCTCCAAGGCCTAGATCTGGCTTCAAATCAAACTTCAACTTCAAATCTGCAACCTGTACCTGAAAACAAAAACACCAAACACCCAGATATACAAAATAAATAAACCCCCAAGAACCCAAGTCAAAAAACCCAGAAAAGCTTTACAAATCTATGCACAAGAATGGCAAATCTATCGGATTTGAGGAGTGTGAGTCCAACTCTACTGCCATATCTGATAATCTAAGGCTCTCAACAACCAAATTTATCAATTTTGCACATAAAAATTCTAATTTTTAAATTTTAAAGGAGGTTCTTAGCTCAAAACCCTTCATGCATTACCAATAAAAAAAAAATTATGATAAGCCCAGGATCAAATTAAGTTGGGCTCTTCAAATAATATGCATCAAGAGGTGGCCGGTCCAACATAAAACTTCCCCTAATGCCCGATGATCTAAAAACCAAGACTTTCCTACAAAACTCAATTCAGCCATCAAAATAAAGCGAGAAAATAATAATAAAATTCAGATAAATAGAGATACCTACTATTACATTCAAAATTTAAATTATCACTTAAACCCTAGTGACTGAACAAGATACCTGTACTCAAATCACTCTTCATAATCTATTATCACTGGCTAAAAAAAATTATGCATGAAAAATGACACATCTTATAGTATTTCCAAGAAGAGTAATATTGGCAAATATTAACCCCAAAGTCTTCTTTTATTCTTCAAAAAAGATTACACGAGAGCTTTTCACTTAGCACATGACTCAAAGATCGAATCGATCAATTGACAAATGACCTCCTATTTAAAGATAAATCTTCCAATGGCTAGTTCGAGTGATGCTCGTCAAAGCAATTTCAACCGCTGATGAGGATTAAAATTCCTTTTAATTTCATTCGTCGAAATATTAAATTCTTGAGGAAATTCAAATTTTTCAATTAAATGCATCTTAATTAACTCAAAAATAAAAATTTTGAGTTAATTTCCTCAAAAATTAAACTTTGACTTAACCATAGGGACTAAAGGCTCAAAATTTAGCAAAAACATTAATGTACCTTAGTCCCGAGTGCTTTTAAATTTTGATTTTTAAGGACCCATGAATTTTGTCTTTGGAAAGTTTAAATTTACACAGGACCTATAATTAATTAAATTTTTGGCTTAGGATTTTAATTAATTTTTTGCCAGAAAATCTAATTAATTAACCTATGTGGTGATAAATTTTTTTCCAACCCTCAAGACACTTTACATGATAGTTTTCTTATATTTTACATTGTAAGAGGGAAACCCATATGTAATAGACCCTTACAGACTACCCATTTCTCCGACACAAATATAATCCAGCAAACCAAGCAATTTGTAATAAAATAACCTAACCAAATAGTTAGGATTATTCCCAAAATACTTTTACATAGACTCGATCTATAACACTAAGGCTCACCTAAGATCCTAGGGACAAAAGCCACTCCGGCTTTGGGGTAAGACTAAAGGAAAACTGTGCCGACCATCTGAAAATGTAGATTGTCACCAGAAAAGTAGGTTTACATAAGAAATTACATACATGACACGAATCTGCTGAGATTATTTACATCATATACATGCAGAATGAGTTTACATTATATTATGATAATTAGGCTAACAACGATTGTTGAACGAAACGGACACATCGACAAGTGCTATCCCCTTTATGAAAAAAGGGGGTGCACCGCTATGGGTCGTTGACACGTAATGGTCAACAGGCCTAAACCCAGAAAAAACCCATGAAGGAATTGGCCAAACATTGACCTCATAATTTTGGCCCAAATTCCCCTTAACTCCTCTAGTTGTTGGCTGAGTTGGGACCCCTATTTGACCCATTATATCTGCCTAGAAAATTATATAAATCAAGAGTGTGATCCTTGCCCAAAACCCAGAAATAGCCATAAAGGGTTTCCCTTGGTTTCAACCTTTAAAAAATTACCTTTCACAGCTTGACCCTCCTCCAATTTCGAATTTTGTTGTTGTGACTGATTTTGTCAATCTCTGCTCTCCCAACTCTAGCAATCCTCCTCAAATGGTGCTTCAAATGATCTCCTACTTCTCCCGGCCAACTCCAACTCTATAATTCCTTCCTCCAACTCCCACGTGGTGGCTCTCTGTACAGCCTTGGGTAACTGTAAATCAAACTACTGAAATGTTGGCTCTGTTGGCTCCAAAACTCACAAGAAAGGTTGGCACTTTGTTGCTCTCCCAATCCTATAACTCTCGTGGAAAATGCTTGATCATTGATAGCTCCAAACTCCCCCTGCGTATTCTGCAGCTAACCAGAAATACACACTCCTTGTTGTGGCTGAATGGTAGTGTTGTACACACTCTTGGAACTCTTCAAATACTTATGGAACTACCTCTCTATGATGGGCACAGATGGTCCCCGGAAGTAGAGGTTGAATCTCCTGCTTGAGAGATTTATGGCTAAACAACTAGTTGACTCAGCTAAATAGCAAAGAAAACAATCAAGTAATTTTGATTGCAAGGGATAAGAATAAATACAAATGAGAGCTCTTTCCTTCTTTTATCTTTGTGGGCCTTCCTTGCCTCATGTGGGCCCTATTGACCACAACGTGTCAATGACCCATAGCAATACACCCCCTTTTTTCGCAAAAGGGATAGCACCCAATCGACATGTTCGTGCCGTCCAACTATCATCATCAGCTTGATCATCATCTTATAATGTAAATCGATTTTGCATGTGTATAATGTAAATAATCTCAGCAGATCTGTGTCAAGTATATTATCACTTAAGTAAACCTACTGTTCTGGTGATGATCTACATTCCTGGAGGTTTTTTGTCTCACCGATCCATTCTCGGATGGTCGGCAGAGTTTTCCTTCAGCCTTACCCCAAAGCCGGAATGGATTTTGTCACTGGGATCTTAGGGGAGTCCTAGTGTTCTAGATCGAGTCTATGTAAAAGTAATTTGAAAATAATCCTAACTATTTGGTTAGGTTATTTTATTACAAATTGTTTGATTTGCTAGATTATATTTGTGTCGTAGAATTGGATAGTCTGTGAGGATCTTTTACAAATAAGTTTTCCCCCTTGAGATGTAAAAAATGTGAAATCATGATATACAGTGTTTTAAGGGTTAGAAAAATAATTTATCCCCACGTAGGTTAATTAGTTAAATTTTCTGTCCAAAATTAATTAAAATCCCAAGCTAGAAATTTAATTAATTCTAGGTCATAGGTAAATTTAAATTCTCCGAACGCAAAATTTGTCCATCCTTAAAAATTAAATTTTAAGAGGTCCAGGGACTAACGTAAATTAATTATTTTGCTAAATTTTAAACCTTTGGTCTCTGGGGTTAAGTTAAAGTAAAAAATTTGAAGAAATTAATTCAAAATTTTAATTTTTGAATTAATTCAAAATTTTAATTTTTGAATGAATTAAAATGCATTTAATTAAAAATTTCGAATTTATTCAATAAGTTAAAATTTCGACGGATGAGATTAAAAGAAATTTTAATCCTCATCAACAGTCGAGATTGCTTTGACAAGGATCACTCGAACTAGCTGTTGGAAGATTTATCTTTAAATAGGAGATCATTTGTCAGTCAATTCATCCGATCTCTGGATTGTGTGCTAAGCTCTCAAGCTCTTGTATACTTTTTTGAATTAATGCAAAAGTCTTTGGGGTTTCAATGTGCTGTAGTGTTCTTCTTCATGAATTTATGGTAACATTGTTTTAATTTCTACTTAATATTATTTGAAAACTATCAATCAATAGCTCTCATAGAATAATCTGAATACAGCTATCTTATTCAGTTTGTTGGATCTAGGGTAACATTTTTAATTTTGATTGAAGTAGCATGTATCTTTATTTCTTCATAATTTTATTATTGTTCTATTTCTCTACTTGATTTTATGGTTGATCTAGTGTTTACAGAAGATCTCTCAAGTTCTCATTGAGCGTTGGGGATAGTCTTTGATTGGACCGGCCAACTCTCACACATATTTTTTGAAAAGCCTACTTCATATAAGCCTCAGGATTTATCTAACGATAATCTTTTTTTCTGCAGGGTGTTTTTGGGCTAGTACCTCTCTAAAAATTCAAAATCTTTTAAATATTTTGTGGAAATTTTAATAGATCTAGCTATTAAGAGCCTTAGATTATCAGATCTGAGAGCAGAGTTGGACTCATACTCCTCAAATCTAATAGATCTGTAAATTATTTGTATAGATCTGTTATTTACTTATGTAGATCTGAAATTTTGTAACATAATTTTGAATTTTAACACTCGGGTTTTTGAGATTTTCTCTATTTTTGTACATCTTGGGTATTGGGTTTTTCTCTTTTCACTTGTGCGGGAATAGATCTAAGAAATCAACCAAGAAAATTTCCAAATCTGAGATAGATCTAGACCCTAGAGGGCAAGATATGGGCTCAAAGATTGTTTGTAGGAATAAATCTGAAAAATTAACCAAGTAAATCTTCAAATTTGAGATTTTTCAAGTAGATCTGGGGGTTTTGAGATAGATCTAGGCCTTAGAGGGCAATATCTTATCCCAAATATTTTTACAAGGCCAACCATTAAAAATTTTGCAATAAATCTGAAGATCTGAAGCAAAAAAAAAATTTCAGAACAAGGGTTTTAAGTTTTGGGGCTCTGAAGCCCAGATCTGTCTTCTCCTAGCCCAACACTAGTTCTATTGGGCCTATTGTTAGCTCTCATTGGCCCTAGATTCCCTTGCTCCATTTCTGATTTGAATATTTGATTTCTTGAAGCTAATCATTGGTGGGTTTTGCAGAAAATTTGGTAAAATTTGTGTTTCAGATATTGAAATTTTTTTGGAAACTTGGGCAAGTGATCTTCAAGGCTTAAGGCCTAAGGGTTTGATCTCTAAACCATTTTTTTTCCTTATTGTTTGCTACAACAACGATATACCTTTCTAATAGTGATGAAAAACACATCTAAGTGGTTTGAAATTATCTAAAAAATTGCTAAATGCATTAATAAGTCATTTATGTTTGATGTGTATCAAGAATCTAGCATAGATCTACATTTTAGGTCACTATTATATCTGAATAATTCTGTTTTTGAAGTCTGAAATATAACAGTGAAAAAATTTCATGTGGGTTAGCCTAAAATCAGTTCCTAAGTTGTCTAATACATTAAGGAATTAATTTCTTGAGTTGGGGATTCATCATTAGGATTATTTCATGTTTTAATTATTGGTTGTAATAAGTATATCAGATCTAATATAATTCCAGAAATCATATCATAACAGGCTGAATTTTTTTTATAATTCATGTGGGCAAGTTTGGAAAAATTTCGGTAAATTTTTGGCATAAAGATATCACTGATAGCTTATTGTTTTCATTGTCATATTGCTGTTGCCATAAAGTTTTTCTTACTGTTGTCCTAGAAATTAATTTCTGAAAATTAAGTACTCTGTCATGGAATTGTGATAAAATGCATATCCTTTGTTTCATAATGAGTATTTTTTGAGCATCTGTTGATATTAATTGCAAAGAATTTTTTTGTTCTATTTAAGCTATAACTGTATTAGAAAGACTTGAAATAAGCTTGTGTTCTAATTGTAATATCTTTAGGGGTTTAATTTTGAATCTTCATTTAATAAAGCGAACATTTCATTTGGATATTGGAAGTTTCTGCGACATAAACATCTTTTTATCCTTGAATCTAATTTCATCTCATATTCTCATCATCTGGTGCATTTGCATATAAGTTAGTTTTTCATAAATAAAATTTACTTTCAAGCATAAACTTGTTCAATAGAGAGATAGGTATCCATCTATCTTTGCTTGAGTAGCCTACTTTTAATAGTACTTAAAACGGTGACCTTGTAGTCATCAGAGCCTCAGCTCTCTACAGTGCCGGAGGCACCGTGTATGTTAGATTTTCAAGAGAGATATCATTAATCACACCTTAGTGTGTTTCACCTTATCTTCTTTCTGCCAATTACTACGAAATTAGACACAATATAGAAAGGATTGAAGGCTTAAAACTTAGATAAGCATTTAACTAAAATTAACCAAGATTCTTGCATCTCACATTAGTTTTAGGGTCTGCATTTCATATAAGATAGTCATTTATCTAAACAGCAGTTGGTAATCAATTACTTGGTCTTCATTTCCCTAGCAAGATCGTTGACTTCATAAGGCACTGGTATCAATCGTTTAAAATCTAATCAAATCCTATAAGTCTTGCTAAATCTTAATCAAGTACTTGATCGCTTCATTGTGTCTCCCAAACTGGTTGGTTCCCAACTAGTTCTTCTTCATTCCATTTTTCCATAAGGTCTACCCCCTTAACCTGTTGTAGGGAGACAAATTAAACAGAGAGATTGGAAATCAGGGTGGCAGCCCCCGATCTGAGCCGTTGTCACGGTGCTTAGACATTTTATGCAACAACAGACCGCTCCATCCAGCACTTCGAATTCCCTCCAAACCATTCCAATGGCCTAGTCCGAATTCCCACATGGGTGGCCCCCACCTTCCACTAGCAACCAAATTAATTCGAATTTCCTCTTATGCCCCTATGTTGAAAATGTTGCGTTCTTTCCCTTAGCCAAAATTGTGCAAAAATGTGTGGAAACGCCCTGTTACAGATGTGTTTGAGAAGGGACATGACACTGCTGTTAGCTACCTATACCAATAGGTTTCATTTTTCATGATCGGCAGGAGAAGTGCCAATAAGATCTACTTTGATGATACAAAGGTCTCATATCTTTTAGAGGAAGTATACCTACATTTGGTGGATGCTGCCCTACCTCAGAATGGGTGATCCAACAGCCTAAGCTGGGTCATGCCATGTTTCAATTTTTGTTGTAGATTAGAGAAAGAAACCTGTCCAAACAGCTCAATCTTGGAAGGTAAAGTAGATAGGTAGAGAAAGAAGGTTCCCAACTGTTTAATCTGGGGCCTTGGAAGCAATAAAGGTAGCTTTAGATAGAAAATCAAAAGAAAGCCAAAGGAAAAGAAAAGGCACAAAAGGGTTTGCAAATTTAAGTGCACCCTCCTTGGAGTAACAAAAAATGCTAGGAAATGAAGTGGGTAGGCAGAGGGGGTTGCAGAAAGCATGGTTCATGGCATTTCACTGGCCTAAAGCAAAGGTAAAAAGCATGGTGCCAATACAAATGGCCTATTTACAGCAGTCTTACAGAAACTTAATGGATCATGTCTAACTTCCAAAATCACCCTCTATCACATTCATGACTAACATCCCTATGCCACCCATGTTCACAAAGAAAGTCAAAGTCTTTTGTCGGTTCTAGTCTCTTCAAGAGCCACATTTCTTGTGCAAATATTCTTTTCATTTTGATCTACTTCCAAAAAACTAAGTTGATTTTATATAAAAAACACTTAGTATTCCACCCCCCATCCACCCCTCTCACTCATATTAACTACTAACCTATTATTATTTAACTCCCTATACCCCCTATTCCCCTATTACTATGTAAAACTTGACAAAAAACCCAAAAAATCTAAGTATCCCCTCCCCCGAGCATTATAGCTCTATGTATGATTTTCAATGTCTTCAAGCGCTAAAAACGTTTGAGCGTGACCCAAAGAGTGCTAAATAATTGATCCTGGGATTAATCCGGGACTTGCTCGGATTAATTAGCCAAAAACCCGCTTTGCAAGTTAACCTTTATAAAAATCCATTTAACCCGTAATTCTGCAAAACAACCTGAAAATCCACTTTTTCTAATGTTTCCGCTGGGCTCGTATTTCCAAAAATATTAATATTTTATGTTGCCCTCCTTCCATATTATACTTGCAACTTATCAACCCGTCGACTGTCGGATCTGGGCTTTCCCATCCGACGGCCCACATGCATATCGGACGGGCCTCTGTGACCGAAAAATACCACCCGAGAAACTGTCAGAGGGTGACGTCAGGCCTCTGCCACGCGTCACCCCCAGATTTTCTCGGGTCGCCTTCTGACAATACCGCAACCATATAGAAGGTGGTCCGAGAAAACCCACTTACCGCTCAGCAATACCGCCTGCCCACGCCAGCGCTACGCCTGCCCACGTCACTTCCACTCGGCGCCCTATCAGCACCCTCACTTGCCAGCGCTCCAACGTGTCCGCCACATGTGCAATCCCCGTGGACCACTCACAGGCTGCCACGTCACTCTATGATGTCATGCTGACGTCACCCGACCCTGACCCCACCTAATGACGTCATGCTGACGTCATCCAAAAAGCGAGCCAATAACCAAAAAGTCCATATTTTAGCCAATTTTCGCGTTTTTTCACTTTTGCGAATTGAACTATTGCTCACCCCTACATGTAATTTACGACCACCTGTCGCCAACCTGCAAAAAATCAACTTGAAGGACGCTGCCGCCTCCCACCCGCCTGCATTTGCAACCATTGCCGGCAATTCACCAGGTATTTTCCCAAAGAATCCCCTCAAAGCTTGCTTCTGTCCATAATTCTACAGCACTCAATTAACAAGAGTAATTGCAACCAATTTACTAGTAAATTCCCGGTAAACCAGCATCCCTTTACAGTGGTAGGGTTGAATTTCACCTGCTAAACCCATATACAGTCGCCTTTTCCTAGATTCACACTCTGTCCGCGCATTCGTGGACTGAAAACCTGAAAGGCATAATTCACAGGAAAAACAGAGTTGTCAGTCCCTACAGTCCCTAAATTAACTCCCTTTGAGCATTCTACGCCATTTGTCACCACAGTTACCTCATTTACCCTTACAATTGGCTTTACTTTTGCAAAATTAGCCCTCTGTGTTCTCCTGCCCACTAAAGCCAATTTCAGTACAAACTCACAAGTACTACCCAGCCATGGAAACACCAGTAGCCCTGAACGTTCAGCCTCTGAACGCCCCACACAGAGAGCTAGAGTGGAAGGCCCTAGGTGATAGAGATTACCAGATGTTAGACTCCATGGCCATGACAACCAACTTCAATATTCACCTGTTGAATGAGTTAAAGGCCCAATATCTCATTGGGGCTGATACCTTAGGAATTTGGGACTCCCACATACCCATTTACAACCTTCCTCAAGTCAATGTCCTCCCAGACTTGATAAATCAATGCAAGTCGAGCTATGATCCCTGTTAGAGAGCCGTCCTCAGCCCCTCAGGCTCAGTATTGTTCCATATCACCCCTAAGGCCATCAATGAAATGCTGCACTTTCACACCACAAAACCCCTAACTCCTCTCTCCATCCATGACTTGATAACGAAAGGGGGCAAGTTGTCCAGTGCTCAGATTGCCAGGATTAGTCAGTTGTTTATCCAGCCACAATTTGAAGCTATGAGCACCACCCTTCTTATAGCTTATCAGTATCTCAATGAGCTGGGCAAAATGCTGGTGGAATTGATCAGTTACATCATGGGTTATGGGTCATATGAGGATGTGGATGAAACCATTATGGCCATGCTTTCCATTTTCTCCCCAGGAATGCCTCCTGCTGTACATTATGATTTTGCCACTTTTATTTCCAATAGGATTCATGAGCAATTAATGAATCTAGAAAGGGAAAAGGTGTTTAAATACACCAGGTACATATATCATTTATTCTTGTTTTATCAGCCTGATGCCTTCCTTGTCCCTCTCAAAAAGCTAGATGCCCAGGGAAGCCCAAGGTCTGTTGTGTTTTGGTCTTCAGTCTGTCATATTTTAGCTTATTCACCTTACACCTACTGTGAATTCATTGACCTTTGCATCCATTCAGCTATGACCTTGTTATTGGGTGTCCCTCCTCCCAGATTGACAGAGGAAATGCAAAGAATCCTTCACCTCTCAAAGGCCTACAGAATTGGTTATTGGTACTTTTACCAACACCACACAGTAATCAGAATATATGGCTGTGAGTTGAGTCCTTATTGGCTGCCAAGATATGTCCCTATGAGACTCTTTGCCATAGAGTACTTTAGGCAGTTTGGAAATGCAGACTTTGTCCATTTCCAAAGCAAAAATAAGAAAGTGCAACTGAAGGTGAGAAATCAGCTAGGCTCTTTTCTGTACAATAAAAGGGAGGAAGGATGGTGTTATCACTTAGAACTAAAATTTTATGTGTATAGTTCTTTGTCCTAGTTAAATGTCAAAGGTCTGTATCAAATGGTTTTCGTTTCATATTTCATACTTAGGATTGGGAGTTTCAAAGGAGTCCGTTTCGAATTATGCTCTAATCCTATTGGTTTTCCTCCATCATCATTGTGTTATAAGCCATGTCTTGTCTTATTCTATCCACCGAGTCTTTTCATGATTTCGCAGTATAACCTCCTATTGGTCAATTTCGCAGCGTAATCATTGTTCAGTCATTTCGCAGCACGGTATCATCAAGCCGTTTCGTAGCGCATGATTAGAAATTTAAACTAACCGTGCTACGAAATCGCAGATTCGTGTGTTTCGCAGCGAATATTACCTAAAGTGTAAAGTTTGTTGATGAGTCACTGATTCTGTCTTCTCATGTCAGTATGTATACCTCCCGTACGCATGTCTAAACGCTCATTAGTCGTCACTCCACCCACAGATTTGTTAGAATGCACAGAAATATCATTTCAATGGATTTTACCATGCATGGATCGTTATGATGATCATAAGTGTACATAAGTGGCAGGCTGGTTGGATGATGTATTTGAAATTCAAGTGAGGCTATTCAAGAGAGGCTGTTCAAGTGAGCCTGATTATAAGCGAGGCTGAGTTAAAAAGGGAGGTGAACCATCTCGACCGGAATTGTTGAAATTTGGCTGTGAAGATTTCCAAGAAAGAATTTGGCCGCGAAGATTTCAAACTGAAGATGGAGAGAAAGGAGCACAGGTCCGGCAAATGCCAAAGGAATGAACTTGAAGGTTTAGATATAACATTGAGGAACGAAGGCATGAAGAAAGCTTTCAAATATGCTGGATGCTGGAATTTCTGTAAGAAGATGCAAGGTGGGCACGCTCAGGTAACCAAAGGGTTTGCTTTGAATTTCACCGGTTTAAATTCAAGAATAGCTATGTTGGAAGTTCAAGTGTCTCCGAAGGTTATAGCTGCTGTAACAGAGATTCCTAGAGGGAAGCATGAATGGTTTAAGAACTTTAAATTTGATATTAATCCATGCAAATAATTCTTAAAAGAAGCATATGTGAATGAAGACCTGACCAGAGCAGTGCCTAGGAACTATGTTAAGGAGCAATATGCCCTTCTTCTTACCTGCATTCAGAAATACTTAACATGTGAAGGAAAATATAACAAGGTCTACTCTTATCATTTCAAGCTGCTGTTACATTTTATGGGGAAGGCTTCCATTGATATTCCTTTTTACTTATTTCGCAGTCTAAGTAAAATGTGTGATAAAGTGCAATTGAGAAAAGAGGATTGCGAGACTTCTTTATTTCACCATGGTTTGATTAAATTGTTGGTTTTAGATGGCCTTCAGAAGATAGGTAGAGACTGGAATTCATTCATCTTCATGGCCGGTTTCCAAAGTAAAACAAGCCTTACTCCACAGCCAGTCAGAGAGCAACCAGTCAAAGAACTCACGATAGCTGAGCTTCAAAAGGAGGCCAGAGCTAGAAAGCAAGCCAAGTCACAACCTAAAAAACCAGTGAAACCACTGATCATCAAAGAACAACCTCAGCAAGCTACAAAAGGAAAGACTCAGGATAAAAAGAACGTAGCTGAAACAAGCAGAGCTGAGGCAGTTTCCAGAGTAAGAACAAGAAGCCAAGCAAGTGAGGAAAAGGGAAAGGCCATAGTTGTTGAAGAAAGCCCAGCATCTAAGGCAAGCCTGAAAGATCTATTAGAGGCCATTGAGTTTGAGCAAATTGAATCAATGAATATCGATTTGACACAGTCATCACCAGAAAGTGCCAAGAAGACCAAAGCCTCAAAAAGGCTTAGGTTTGATGAGCCAGCCCAGGAGTTTGTTTTCAAACCAAGAAGACCTTTGACTAGGAATTTTCAGCAGGTACAGGAAGCATTGCCCAAAACAGAAGAAAAGGAAAAAGAAACATGACCTCAGTAAAAAGGCAGCAAAAGTAAAGAAACCATCACATCTCACAGAGATTATGTGGCAGCCATGAAAAGCCAAATAGAAGCAGCTGAGGAAGAAATTAACCAACTAAAGAAAGCCGCTGAAGACTTGAAGGCAGAGCTAAGCCGGGTACCTGATAAATAAATTCACTGTTCAGGAAAGGGTTATGTCTCAAAATTTTGTTAAATTTTGCTTAATCTTGGTGTTTTGAATATGTTTTAATCTCTGCTACATATATCCAAGGTCAAAAGGAGTTTTTGTAATCAAGTGGTAGAGCAGTCAAAATCTCAGGAAAAAGATAAACTGTTTAAACAGTTTCGTAGTTTTGTAGCGCGCTACGAAACTGCGAAACTACTGTAGGTGCTATTTTTAATACAAGCAAACAGTCCAATAAGATAATCAGAAACTTTCAAAGGGAACACCTACGTGACATGCAAGAGATCAAAGGAAGCTACCAGGTCATTCAAATTATGACAGGTGTACCTTTAACAAAGGTGAAATGTGTTGACCTAAGTTTAAGTTTTTGATTATAAAGTCACTTTATTATCAGTCATTAGGGTTTGGAAGGAGCTGCATACGAGGAGTTTTGGCTTGCACACCTGTCCATCAATGAAACCTCCAGCACATCAGGAACATGGTAATTCTCTATATTCTTGGGCTATTAAAGAGCTAAAGACATGCTGCTACATATTCGAACAGGTGGTGGAAGACTGGAACCGAAAAACAGAGTATTTCTCCTAGCATCACTGAACCATTAAAGCATTCAGCATCCTAGGCCAGCATCGAATATTGAATACTCATCTCAGCCATCTTAGCCCAACTAAAAAGAGACCAGGTGTCTAGAATCAAGAAGGAATCATGCTACGAGGAAGATAGAGTTAGAGTTATAGTTAAATTAGGACTCTTTAAACTCCAGTTAAGCACTTTGTTGTATTTAATGATTAGTTACATAGCTGTTAAGTGTCATTAGAGGTAAGGATAGAGTTATTAAATTCCCCTCATGCTGGAGGAGGAAACATGAATTAGGTAGAAGTAAGAATGCTATAAATAGCTAAAACAGGGATGTAACAAGGGTTGGATATTTTATAAAAAACAGAGGACTATTTTGGCTTATGTGTAAACAGAATTTCAGTAATACAAATGACTGCTTTCCTTCTCAGGATTCACAATGGATCTTCTTGTTCAAATGTGTGATGGTATATTTCTTTAATGTTCTTTTACAGTTTTACAAATGCATAATCACTCAGAACTCATTGATCATGCTCTGACTTCCTGTATGCCTTTGAAAACTGTGGTTTCATGTGAGTTATGTTTGAACATTTAGATGTTAAGTGCCCTGATTTCTATGAAAAGATAGTGCTGTTGTTTACTGAGGTATGAGTGACTCCATAAGCCCAATGGGAATCAATTTAATATTTTGTCCAGCCAGCATACTTGTTCATTGTGTCTTATAAGAGTTAGCCATCTTGTCATAGGTCAACATTAATAACCTTTGAGAGAGCCCTCTCAGGCTAAAGAGGCTAAGCTTTAGCCAAAGTCTAGTTTGAAATAGTTACTTGAAGTTAGCCTGGTCTGCAGCCTTCCAATGCTTGATTTTGAGATAATAGAGGGAGTCATGTGGAATAGGAAAAGCGATGACCCATGTGGGAAAATAATATTAATCATATTCCATATTGGACTAGAGTTTTTGACTAGCTTAAGGAGGTACTAATGGGACTACCAAATATTAAATCTCTTCTGCTAAAGATGAGATATGCTCACCATATTGATCAACGACCAAAGGAGAAAGAACAACCACAAGGAGTTTTTGCTCCATGAATCTTGCCTAAGATTCACTAGACATATGTGTGGTCAAAAAAAGTTCAAATATATCAATGGAAATAGATCAATACAAATAGATTATTGAAACCCCTTAACATCCATTATATTCATGTGTAGAATCTTAAACATATGGTTTAAAGAAACACACTTGAACCCTCACGGGTTGGCAGTGGGTGTTGAATCTAATTTTGTATGCGGAGAAACTACTTCCACACCAAGATGTTGCTCATAGCCATATTGATCCAATAGATCTACACCCAAACATGTTGAAAATGTAAGAAAATCCTAATTTAATTGTCCTTGAATTAAATTAGGAATAAAATTGTAATTCCACATCACATGACAACCTGTATTAGTTAACTAAATTAGTTTGACTTAGTTGGCTCAGTTAATTCGAGTTGAGCTTCTAACCTGAGTCATGGAGAGTGTGTCCAACTTTATAGTTGTCCTAGTTGAGTTTATTTTGAGTTGTAATTAATTAATTTAGTTTAACTAAGTTAAAGTCAGCTAAACTAGTTCCAATTGTTGGAGGAACTAGTGGGAGGTCTAGGTATGGGGTATTGCCTACAGTGATCAACCAGTTAACTAATGATTCACTCATAAATAATTCATGAATGTCAGATCTGAGAGTTACCTAGTTGAGATTGGAGCTCAGGGACAATGTACTATCACTTGTATAATCATTCAAAATGTATAGGTGGTGCATGTAGTTAGAGGAAGGCCTATGAGGATTGCATAATTCCAATTGCAGAATTTCCCTAATTAATAGGGCCTAATTCCCAAGGAAACAATGCAAGGAATGAAGGACTTGGGCAAGAAAGAAATTAGTTAAGTATTGGTATATGCTTGTGTAGGAGGGTGTTAGACACATAGAGATAGTGCAGAGGTTTCTCTCGCTTGAGCAAAGCATTGTAATCTTCTCATATTTTATTTACTAATGAAATATACATATAGCAGGGGTTGTTAGCTATTGATTTACCTAGGAAATCATTGTGTAATGTGTTGATTGAATTCTTTCTCTTGTATGCTTCATGATTTCACGATCATTTAAATTGTTTCCATTGATGAGTAGAGTAGATTCAAGTTTATTGTTTTAGTAAATTGCAATTCACAGTTTGAATCTACAATGAATTTCTACATGGTATCAGAGCAGAAATCACTCTAGAAGAGGAGAATACGAGTTTGTATTTTGCAGGTGAAGTTGAATTTGTGGTATCATTCTTTAGAGTCAATAGGATGTCATTCTATGGATTGAGACTCGAATATGTCATTGAGGGTAGTTCGAACTATATTGCTTGGAAAGACAAGATTGAGGAATTTTGGAAGACAATTGCTTGAAGGAATTCATATGCACTGATATTCCTAAGCCAACTAATTATCAAGATCTGGCAGAGTGGAGAAAATGTGTTGCAAAGGTGAGAAGGATTATCCTAGAAGGAGTTTGATATAATATGGTCTCGAACCTCCATGGTAAGTAGAATCCATATGCAATGTGGAAGGCCTTGATAAGCTTGTTTCAAAACAACTGTAACCATAGGAAGCTAGCACTGAAGGACCCGATTAGAAAAATCAAGATGGAGAAGGGAGACACAATACTAAATTTCTTGACCAAGTTCACCCAAAGTCTGGATGAGCTTGGAAATGTTAGTGTTACAGTTGCTAAAGATGAATTGGTCACCCTAATAGTTATAGGCCTTCCCAAGAGCTGGCATAGCTACTAGGATTCGATAAATAGGAGGGAGAAAATACCAGAGTGGGAGTGTTTGTGGTCCAACTTGGTGTAAGAAGAGATTCAGTAGAACACTAGAGATGGAACCTCATCCAAGAATGATGATGAGGAGAACTGTGCCTGAGCCATAAAGGAAAATAAAGGGAAAATGAAGTCATCCCATTCCAAATCAGATTCCAGTTGGGGTGGAAAAAAGAAGGACTTGTCGAATATTAAATTTTTTCACTATCATGAGCTGAGACACTATGCCATGAAGTGTCCACATAAGAAGGCCAACAAGAAGCCTTCGGGAGAAGCGACAAGTGAAACTCTTGCTTCACAACTCGAATTGGATTTCACCCTCATTGCTTGCATGGTGACATCGGTGATGGGTAGTGTGTGGTATCTGGATAGTGGAGCATCATTCCATATGAATGACAACAAAAAATTCTTTATGGCTTGGATGACAAGGACCTCTAGATGCACATCGAAATGGGAGATAATGGAAGATATAGTGCAACTGAAATCGATATTGTTATTTTTTAGAGGGATTTTGGTTCTCCTCTAACATTAAAAGATGTCATGTATGTTTTGGGTTTGAAGAAGAATTTTGTTTTAGTTTCCATGTTGGAGGATCATGGCTATGATGTGATATTTATCAAAGGAAAGGATTTTACTCATCACATAGCCTCAGAATAAGTGAATTATATTGAGCTTCGAGTGAAGAACCTCTACAAATTGGATGTAGAAGACTGTGCTGCCTTGAGAAAAAAAGTAGAAGTTGTTGAGTCGAGACATCAGTGAGTTGTTGCATAGAATATTGGGTCACTTTCGCCATAGATCTTTGAAGATCATGCAACATATTTCTACAAGACTTCCCAAGGGTACACTAGAGATGAGAGATACATGCAAAGGGTGTTCATTGGGGAAGTACAGCGAAGCCGCCTTTCATGGTAAGGACAGTCGAGTGCAAATGATCCTTGAAAGAGTTCACTCATATGTGTGTGGATCATTCTCGACAGCCTCCATGGCCAAGAAAAGGTATTATATATTATTTGTATATGATTTCTCACATAAGTGCTGGATTTTCTTCATCCAGAAGAAAGATCATATGTTTTATAAATTCTGTGAATTTAAAGAAGTTGTTGAGAAAGACATTGGTAGGAAAGTGAAGGCTCGCAGGAGTGATAGCGACAAAGAATATGTGTTGAATGAATTCAAGAACTTATGTGCATCACAAGAAGTTCGATAGTAGTTAATAACACCCCATAACCCACAATAGAATGGGGTGGTTGAAAGGAAGAACAAAATTATTGTGGGAGCTACATAGGAAATGTTACATGATCAGGGCCTATCATTGCACTTATGGGCTGAAACATGCAACATAGTTGTATATGTGCAGAATAGGATTCCTCATCATATTATTGGGATAAGTACACCAGAAGAAGGTTTTTTAGGTAAGAAACTAGATGTGGCACACTTGAGGATCTTTGGTTCAACAATTTACTATAATGTTACTAATGATGTAAGGAAAAAGCTAGATCCAAGAGGTGAGTTGGGCATATTTGTGGGGTACACTAATACAAATTACAAATATCAGGTGTACCTTCTATTGTTGCTTCAAATAGCACGAGCAACACAAGTTTTGCAAGGGAGATAGAAATCCTCCTGCAGACAACCTCTAGGTTGATTGTAGAATAGTGCCTAGGACATCTTAAAGAGAGGAGTGCTTAAGAGATAATATGTGAGGGGTTTTCAGCACTCCAATTGTCATGTAAAAAGATAATAGGATGGGCTTGCTTCAATCAACCTTCACTCAAGTAGTTCCAAGCCAACACATGGATCCAAATGATGGGGGTATATTTGGGGCAATATCAAAGATAAATGACCTCTTCTTCTGGTGGTTGACACACAACAATGAGACAACCTAAAACTGAAGTTGTAGAAAAGGTAGAGAGGAGGAAAGGAATGAGGGAAGTAGATGCATAGGGCTATAACAAATAGAATCCTAAGCATCAATGTTCCAACAGAAATATGGAATTCGATGCATAGGGCTGTAAAAAACACAAAATCCTAAGAAATATTTTCCAATAGAAATATGGAAGAGGGAGGAGGTGGAGTGATAGAAACGATAAAGCACTTATTGAGGTTTCATGCCTATCATGTGGGTACCTCTACCACCAAACAATGTGAGAAAGGTTGTGCTCATACAGGTATTGTAGGCTAATCTAATAACACAAGTAAATATGTAGTTACTACAGGTCTGTAGGCTATTTAAAAACATAAGTAAATATGTAACACACATAGGCACTGCTCTCTATTTAGCAGCTAGGGTAAATCCATGGACCAAGGAGAAACCAACAATCTCATTACACTATTTCAGAGAAGGAAAAACAACTTATGAAATGAGGTGATAGAAGGGAAAACATACTGCACATCGATCATGCTTGGAATCAACAGGGAAATGCCATTTATCTTAAAGTGTCCAAATAGCCAGTCCATACATTTAACACAATATCAGTGAAGCCCCCATGAAAAATAAATTGAACCAAAATGGCATCTCAGAATTCAAACCCTGCGGGTAAAATATTCCAGAACCAACAAACCCTATTAAAGTGTTGCTTCCCCCTTTTATAAGAAGAGGGGAAGATAGAATTACAATTTACAAAATATATGAGCCAGAGCTCTAGCTGTCTCGGCCCATGTAAGGCGTTGCTGCCAAAAATGATTATAATTTGGATTTGATCCCTTCTTGGAAATAAATGGAAATCATAGAACTAAAAAGAAAACTGGAGGATGATGGAGGAAGTGTCCTTTCAATCGTCCCTGCAAATGACCTCTGGTCAAGCCACTTCCATCCTGTAATTTGTTCCTCTGCTGTGAAGCCATTTTCTGTCATTTCTGGCTTTACTGTGTGGATGACTAGTTCTATGGAATAGGGAGTGGGTCACTGCAAGTGCCTATCTTGGTGGTCCTTTGCTGTGTAGAGGAGTGAGGCTCCATGCCAAGCCATTAAGTCTTCCTGAGTTCCCCCCATACTAATCTACTACCATTCCATACTTAATTCATTGCTTCAGCTACTGACCCATACACCTTCAATGCGCTATATTGTACTATCGAGGCCTCGCTGTAATTAGGGCTTTTTCCTTTGAAATATTACGAATCCACGAGCAATGATCCCTCTCAGCCCATTTTGGTTTATCCCCTTTCCGCTTTTCTTATAATATGATCGAGGGATATGACCAGGGACTTAGCCTTCGATTTCTAAGGCCTTCAGGCTCCTGCCTTGGGGGCCTTTTTCCTTTGTTACGTGGAATCCCATGTCCTGATGCTTGATAGAACTTTACCTTTAGCCTTTTCCCCTTGACACCTACAATCGACAATTTGCGGGATAAAGTGATGAATGAGTGTGCAACTTTTGAGAGGGACGAACCTGACATCCCTATAACTCCAGTGTAAAAAAAATGGCATCCAGAGAGTTCCCGCATATCGTAATCATGGGTCGGGAGGGAACTTCGGTGGAAGAATGAATTTTTCTATGTGTGGTTGTTGATTTCTGATTTCCGCCCAGGGGGTGACATCATCACTGCCACATGTCATCCTATGAGTTGGGACACGTGTCACTCAGAAATGCCCCTATAGGACCCCTGAAAATGCTGAATTTGTGTGCCACGTTTCACTTGTATGGCCATGTCACTACCATACTACCACATCATTGATGGCATCAGCTATCATGTCATACATATGGGCCAATGGGATTGCACCACGTGGCCCCTTAAAGGAGAGAGAAAGGGCACCGCCCATTCTCATTTTTGCATGCACTTCTTTTGTTAAATGGTTTCAGCCTTCCCTGATGATTTAACACCGAGGGCCTAAATTATCAGCGATTTGTGCTATTGGAGTGTTTCTTGCCATGCAATTCCTTAAGGATGGCCCATTACAATACTATGGGACTGCAGGATCGTGGGACTGCGGGACTGCGGAACTGCATGATTGTGGGATCGCGGGACTGTGGGATTGTGGTACTGTGAGACTTGTAGGATGAGGGATTCCTATATTGTGGGACTGAAATATCATGGGAATGTGGGATTTGCTATGCCTAGGGCCCTCCAATGTGCTCCTCTTTCATTTCAAGGCAACAAAACGCCCATCTTCAAACTGCTCTAACTTCTGATCTAGAAGTCCATTTTTGGACTTCTATATATCATTGGAAATATTATCATGAACAGAATGTAGTGGAGATGGTCTAATTTGACCTTGAGACCTTTTGTGGCTTGGGAAATGGCTTCAAACTTCACTACTTTTCTATACTTTGGGCAACTGATAACCTTATGAAGATGTGAGAGACAACATCTTCCATCTCTCAAGATGAAAGTGGTTGTAGAGATGTCAATTTTGATGAAGTGAAGGCAATGATATGTTCCCTTGAGACGGAGATTTAGTTTCATTCATATGAGGAGCTTTTGGCTCCAAAAGAAGATCCTAAAGCTAGTGTGGAGCAACTACACGTAGAGAAGCAAAGAGTGGAACCACCCACTCATCCAGAGACTTCCAGAGATGGAACGAAGCACACCAGAGAGGATGAAAAATTGATGCATGATGATAGAGAGAATGTGGGAAAA
Organism: Pinus taeda; assembly: GCA_000404065.3. Taxonomy (NCBI): domain Eukaryota; kingdom Viridiplantae; phylum Streptophyta; class Pinopsida; order Pinales; family Pinaceae; genus Pinus; species Pinus taeda. The sequence goes on from APFE031252417.1 coordinate 86,234, forward strand.
TGAACATCATAGTGCAGGTAGAGGAGGTCACCAGATCAGTACATTGGCTACATGGTTCTGATGAGTGAGAGTGTAGAGATTGAGCCATCCTCATTCGAGGAAGCATTGTATAAGCTAGTATGGGTTGATGCCGTGGTAGAGGAGTACGAATCCATTATGAGAAACCATGTGTGGGAGGTGGTCCCAAGACAAGAAAACATGTAAGTCACTGAGTTATAGATGGATGTACAAGGTAAAGAAAGCAACAAATGGGAGTGTGGAGAAACACAAGGCCAAATGTGGCTAGAGGGTTTTCTCAGGAGGAGGGAATTGATTATGACCAGAACTTTTCTACAGTAACAAGGTATTGTTCAATCAAATCTATTCTATCTCTTTCAACAGAGATGGGATGGAAGATACATAAGATAGATGTGAAGACAACATTCCTCAATGGAATAATTGAGGAAGAGGTGTACATTGAGCATCCAGAAGGATTTGAGACCTTCAACAAAGAGTCACAAGTTTGTAGACTCAAGTGAGAATTTTATGGATTGAAACAAGCACCCCATGCTTGGTACACCAGGTTTGACAATTATTTCACTAGGTTGCACTTCACCAAAAGTGAATTAGGTGTGAACTTTTACCATATTCTGGTTGAAGGGAAATTGTTGATTATAGTATTATATGTCGATGATTTAATTCTAACAGGTGATGAGAAGATGGTAAAATATTGCAAAGAGGATCTTGCAAGAGAATTCGAGATGAAGGACCTTAGGCTCATGCATTATTTCCCTGGTATGGAAGTATGTCAAGAATATGAGGAACTATTTGTCTCTCAAGGCAAGTATGCCAACGAGATACTGAAGAAGTTCTACAGGGAGGGAAGCAAACCCTATAGACTCCTCTAGTAGGAAAATGGAGGAAGGAAGATGCTACTCCAGGTGAAGTAGTGGAGGCTACTATTTATAGGCTGATTGTGGCTTCAATTATCTACTTGGCGAACACATGACCAAACATATGTTTTCCAGTGAACTAACTTAGTCAAGAAATAATTAAGAAAACCAAACTCTATTGGAAGGTAGTTAAACATGTGTTGAGATACCTCAGAGGCACCACTTAGATTGGTCTTGGTATAGAAAGACAGAGGGAGTGAAGATTCAAGGCTTCACAAATATATATTGGGTAGGGAGTCCATTCGACAAGAAGAGCACATCAGAGGGATTCTTCAATATTGGGCCAGCAATAGTTTCTTGGTATAGCAAGAAGCAGAGATTAGTTGCACTCAGTTTGACAGAAGCAGAGTACATGGTTGCTAGTCAAGAAACTTGTGAGGCTATCTAGATGAGGAAGATCCTTGTTGGGTTATTTGGTCAGTAAATGGATGCTACAATGATTTACTGTGACAATCAAAGTTGTATCAAACTCTTTGAGAATCTTTTTTCTCATGATCAGTCTAAGCATATTGACATCCGATATCACCATCTACAAGATTATGTGTAGAGGAGAATCATGTTGCTTGGGTACATTCCTACAGAGGAACATGATGCATAAATTTTCACAAAGGAATTGTGAAGATGAAAATTCGAGTCTCTTAGATGCAAGATCGTGGTAGGCGATAATCCCTTTCTTGTTGAGAGGGACTGTTGAAAATGCAACAAGAAAATCCTAATTTAATTTTTTCCCTGAATTAAATTAGGAATAAAATTGTAATTCCACATCACATGAAAAAATGTATTAGTTAACTAAGTTAATTTTATTTAATTGGCTCAGTTAGTTTCGAGTTGAGGTTCTAACTTGAGTCATGTAAAGTGTCTCCTACTTTATAGGAGCCCTGGTTGAGTTTATTTTGAGTTGTAATTAATTAATTTAGTTCAACTGAGTTAAAGTTAGTTAAACTAGTGCCAACTGTTGGAGGAACTAGTGGGAGGTATAGGAGTGGGGTGTTTCCCTAGCAAATCATTATGAAATGTGTTGATTGAATTCTTTCTCTCATATGCTTCATGATTTCACGATCATTTAAATTTTTTTCGTTGATGAGTAGAGTAGATTCAAGTTCATTGTTTTAGTAAATTATAATTAATAGTGTGAATCTACAAGGAATTTATACATGGTATCAAAGCATAAATCACTCTAGAAGAGGATAATATGAGTTTGTATTTTGTAGGTGAAATTGAATTTGTGGTATCATTCATTAGAGTGTATAGGATGTCATTCTAGGGATTGAGACTCGAATATGCCATTGAGGGTAGTTCGAACTATATTTCTTGGAAGGACATGATGGAGGAATTTTGGAAGGCAACCCACTGAAGGAATTCATAGACACTAATATTCCTAATCCAATTGATGCTCAAGATCTGGAAAAGTGGAGAAAATGTGTTGCAAAGGTGAGAAGGATTATCCTAGAAGGAGTTTGATATCATATGGTCTCGAACCTCCATGGTAGGGATAATCCATATGCAATGTGGAAGGCCTTGATAAACCTGTTTCAAAACAACTCTGACCATAGGAAGTTGGCACTGAAGGACTAGATCACAAAAATCAAGATGGAGAAGGGCGACACAATACCAAAGTTCTTGAACAAGTTCACCCCATGTCAGGATGAGCTTGGAAGTGTTGGTGTTATAGTTGCTAAAGATGAATTGGTTAGCCTAATAGATCTAGGACTTCCCAAGAGCTGGCATAGCTACCAGGATTCGATAAATAGGAGTGAGAAAATATCAGAGTGGGAGTGTTTGTGGTCCAACTTGGTGTAAGAAGAGATTCAGTGGAACACTAGAGATGGAACCTCATCCAAGCATGATGATGAGGAGAACTATATCTTAGCTAGAAAGGAAAATAAAGGGAAAAGGAAGTCATCCCATTCCAAATCAAATTCTAGTCGGGGTGGCAAGAAGAAGGAATTGTTGAATATTAAATGTTTTCACTATCACGAGCTGAGACACTATGCCACGAAGTTTCCACATAAGAAGGCCAATAAGAAGCACTCAGGAGGAGTGATAGGAGAAGCTCTTGCTTCACAATTTGAGTTGGATTTCACCCTCATCTCTTGCATGGTGACATCGGTGATGGTGATGGGTAGTGTGTGGTATCTGGATAGTGGAGCGTCATTCTATGAATGAATACAAAAAAATCTTCAGTGACGTGAATGACAAGGACCTCTAGATGCACATCAAAATGGGAGATAATGGAAGATATAGCATGATTGACATTGATGTTGTTATTTTTCAAACGGAGTTTGGTTCTTCTCTCACATTAAATTATGTCGTGTATGTTCTGTGTTTGAATAATATTTTTTTTTCAGTTTCCATGTTGGAGGATCATGGCTACGATGTGATATTTAGAAAAGGAAAGGCTTTCCTTCATCACATAGCCTCAGAATAAGTGATGCAGATCGAGGTTCGGGTGAAAAACCTCTACAAATTGGATGTAGAATATTGTGCTGCCTTGAGAAAAAAAATAGAGAAGGTGCAGAGCCAAGACATCTGTGAGTTGTGGCATAGAATATTGGCTCACTTGCACCACAAATATTTGAAGATCATGGAGCATATTTTTGCAAGACTTTCCAAGGGTACATTAGAGGAGAGACATACATGCAAAGGGTGTACATTGTGGAAGTAAACCGAAAACACCTTTCATGATAAGGATAGTAGAGTGCAAGTGATCCTTGAAAGATTTCACTCAGATGTGTGTGGATTTTTCTAGACAGCCTCCATGGAAAAAAAAGGTATTATGTCATATTTGTAGATGATGTTTCACGTAAGTGTTGGATTTTCTTCATGCAGAAGAAAGATCAGACATTCTATAAATTTTGTGTATTTAAAAAAGTTGTTGAGAAAGACATTGGTAGGAAAGTGAAGGCTCTCACGAGTGATAACGATGGAGAATATGTGTTGAATGAATTCAAAAATTTCTATGCATTAGAAGACATTCAACGGGAGTTAATAACAACCCATAACCCAAAATAGAATGGGGTGGCTGAAAGGAAGAACAAAATTATTGGAGGAGATGCATAGACAATGTTACATGATCAGGGCCTACCCATTGCACTTGTTGGCTGAAGCATGCAACATAGCATTATATGTGAATAATATGATTCCTCATCGGATTCTCGAGATAACTGCACCAGAAGAAGCTTTCTTAGGTAAGAAACTAGATGTGGCACACTTAAGGATCTTTGGTTCATTAGTTTACTATCATTTTACCAAGGATGTAAGGAAAATGCTAGAGCCAAGAGGTGAGTTGGGCATATTTGTGGGGTACACTGATACACCTCAAAACTATCAGGTGTACCTTCCATCTCACAGGATGAAAGTGGTTCGTAGAAACCTGATGTTAGATGAAGCAAAGGCCATGATATGTTCCCTTGGGAGGGAGCTTTAGTTGCATTAAGATGAGGAGATTTTGGCTCCAAAGGAAGAACCTCAAGATGATCTAGAGCAACTACATGCATAGGAGCAGAGAGTGGAAGCACCCACTCATGCAGAGACTTCCACAGATGGAAGGAATCATACCAAAGAGGCTAAAAAATTGATGCATGATTCTAGAGGGAATGTTGGAGCATGCACATCGTAGCACAGGCAAAGGAGGTCACCAGATCAGTACATTGGCTACATGGCTCTGCTGAGCGAGGGTGTAGAGATTAAGATATCCTCATTCGAGGAAGCAGTGCATAATACAATATGGGTTTATGCCATTGTAGAGGAGTATGAATCAATTATCAGAAACAATGTTTGGGTGATGGTCCCAAGATAAGAAAACAAGTCAGTCATTAAGTCCTAGATGGATTTACAAGGTAAAGAAAGAAACAAATGGGAGTGTGTAGAAACACAAGGACAAATTTGTGGCCAAAGGGTTCTCTCAGGTGGAGGGAATTTATTATGAGGAGACCTTTGCTCCAGTAACAAGGTACTCTTCCATCAGATCTTTTCTAGCGCTTTCAACACAAATGGGATGGAAGATACATCAAATGGATGTGAAAACAACATTCCTCAATGGAATGATTGAGGAAGAGGTGTACTTTGAGCCTCCGAAAGGATTTGAGACCTTCAAATAAGAGCCACAAGTTTGTAGACTCATGTAAGAGTTGTATGGATTGAAACAAGCACCCCATGCTTGGTACACCAGGATTGATTATTTCACCAGGTTGTGTTTCACCAAAAGTGAATCAGATGCGAACATTTACCATATTGTGGTTGAAGTTAAGTTATTGATTATAGTATTATCTGTCCATGGTTTAATTCTAATAGGTGATGAGAAGATGGTAAAATATTGCAAAGAGGATCTTGGAAGAGAATTTGAGATGAAGGACCGGGGGCTCATGCATTATTTCCTTGGTATGGAAGTATGTCAAGGATATGAGGAACTATTTGTCTCTTAAGGAAAGTATACCAATGAGATACTAAAGAAGTTCCACATGGAGAGCAAAAAATCCATGGAGACTCCTCTAGGAGGAAAATGGAGGAAGGAATATGCTACTTCAGGTGAAGTAGTGGAGGCTACTATTTACAGGCCGATTGTGGGTTCACTAATCTACTTGGTGAACACACGACCAAACTATGTTTTCTAGTTAACCAACGTAGTCAAGAAATGGTTAAGCTAACCAAACTCTATTGGAGGGCAGCTAAATATGTGTTGAGATACCTTAGAGGCACCACTTAGTTTGATCTTTGGTATATACAGACGAAGGGAGTGAAGCTTCAAGGCTTCACATATACAGATTGGTTATGAGTCCATCTGGCAGGAAGAGAACATTAGGGGGAATATTCAATATTGGGCAAGAAATGATCCAGGTGGATATTGGTGGCCTCTTGCAAATTCCACGTGGACCTCCACCATTGTTCTTTCAGTTTTTCAGTTTCCTTAATTGTAGCACAGTTTACTATTTTTAGTAAGTTTTCGGGTCTTAAACTTCTGAATCCATTTTGAGACCCTAAATGATGTTTTTTTGGAAATCTACTGCTAGCAACTTTTTGTAAGTATTTTGTTTTTTGTCGTAGTCCTTAGAGAGTTCTTTCCAATGGGGTATCATGCATTTCAAATAGAGATAATATGACCAAGTCATGACCCCGGGAAGTTGGCTACCTAGTTAACCCGAACGGGGCCCATAAACTCTTGGTGTTACATCTCCTCAGGTTAGGGTTTTGGTTGTTTTGGGTTTACTCTTATTGTTCAATAATAAAAAGGCCCTTCAGCCTCATTGTAATGTAGTTCAGAGGCATGTAGCCACCACATCTCTTCTCAAAGATAAGCTACCATCACCAAGCTAGTATCATTTCCATATTGTTTGTAAGCATATTTCATTATTTGATATTAATAAAATGAAGTGTTATTTAAGTTGCATCTCTATATTTATGGTTATATCTGTAATATGTTGCGTTCCTTTGTTTCTTGAAGGCCTCCTCGAGAAATATTTTGATAGGATCTCCTGGCCCCTCGTCTTTCTTTTCTTCCTCTATGGGAGGTCATTGGGGTTTACGAGTTTGGTCTTACAAAGGTTCAACCAATTCGAGCCCTAACTCCTTATATCCCAACCTCATTGGGGACATGTAAAGAAAAACAGAGAAAGAGCAGACCCCTCTCATACCACTAATCTAGATTTAAATAGGAACGCAACAAACTACAGATATAACCATAAATATAGAAATGCAACATAAATAACACTTCGTTTGATTAATATCAAATAATGAAATATGCTTACAAACAGTATGGAAATTATACTAGCTCGACAATGTTAGCTTATTTCTGAGATGAGATGCGGTGGCTATTATCGCTTAGAATTTTCCCTAGAAGTTATCAGAAGAAGGAAAATACCGAGGTAACTACAAACCAATCTTTTAGGTATAGGCTCTAGCCAACCTATGACTCAGAGAGGGCTCCCTCTTTATGTTTTAGCTTTGTTTTCTAGGATTTTATGCTAGTTGTTAAAGTTTAGGGGTTTTTTGGATTTGTATTGGAAGTTGGATGGTGGAATCCTTACATAGATGGATAGAATGTTGTCTCTAGCTAATGGGCTATGGGCTCAAAGAAGGGCAGCTGAACTTCGATTAAATCATTGAAGGGAGTGTTCAATAGGCAATATAGCAAGGTGAAACACATGTTTTAGATCGAATGGGTGAAATGATCTTAACTAGGGTCATAGGACACTTAAGAATACTCAGACATGGATTAAAATGGAGGAACAGAGGATGATCACGGGCAAAGGGCATTTAAGAATCCTTCACTATAGACCAAATGGAAACTACTTGAACTAAGGAGCAATCAAGAATTCCTTAACTTAGATAATTTTAGTACAAAACATACAAAATGCCTAATAGTCAAAACAGAGTGTAGTGAAGCAAGTTCTGAGATATCATTCCATATTAAAACATTTAGATTTCAGATACATTTAAGATTATGGAAATTTTTTTTTTAAAGAAAAGTGACAACACAAAAGAATATACTTGTCTATATTTCATAGTACACATGAATCCAGTGAAATGTCTTTGCTTTATTCAATAATCCAGCTTGTTAGTGCAACAATGGTACAATGGCTTACAGTCTTTGATCAAGAAAACTATAGAAATTTCTAAGAATCCACCCTACATACTTCGAATTTTGAAGTATTTATACAAAAAATCATTACAAAATATCTCAAAACAACTTGAGATTTATTCTAGGAAATACAAATATCTTCTTGCAAGAAGATAGAGACAACTAATGAATTGTTTCATGTTGTCCCTTTTATTATGGTTGTGCTGGCGTTTATTGTTGAAGTGCTAGCCTTTTAATCTGGCTTGCAGTTGTGGAGTTTCTCGTTGGAGTCTCCTTTACTTTCATCTTTCAACTGATACTCTTTAACTCTAATACACTATGACCCTGCTGCCCTGTTTTCACCTATTTTACCTGGCTGCGTTCATTTTTACTGTGTAGTAAATTTCTACTGTAAATTTATCACAATAAATTTGTCATTTTCTCCCACCATTCTACATCCGATAATTTCACATTCACCATTCTCTTGTAGATTTCCTCAGCCTCAGTATACTTTGCAAAATTTGGCTTGGTGAGGAACAAATGTTTTACCTCATGCTCAAGGAAAAACAAGTTTTCGAAGGTGTCATATAATACTTTGCATGTTGGCAGGGCTTTTATGGATGAAGAACTGGCTTGTTCTTTAGCCAATTTCCTGAGTCTATCACCATAGTCCAATTGTGTCATTAGTTTATCATTGATGACCATAGGACTGGGCAAACCTTTCTCCCTAAAAATCTAGAATTTAGCCATGAACCTATCAATGGCTACCTGCATATTGTGGCACTTTTCTTCCAAATTCAACATAAGGTTCCTTTTCGAAAGGACCTTCCTTATTTCTAAAATGACAATAGTCCTATCTTCTATATATAACTCCTGGAGCTCATATCTATTTTTTCTATCGAGGAAGTGGATGAGTCTATTTGCATCCTTTGGCTTATTTCCCAACTCTTCCTTCACTTTCTAGATAGCTTTTGTAGCTATCTTTACCAACTCTGTTTGTTCAAAAATTACTTGGATTGATGGCCAAATATCATTGATAGAGAATGATATTGGCCCACAACATTTCTTTGGTTTGTCCAAGTGGTTTCTCTAGTGTTAAATCTTTCTCTAGGATTTTGATTCTCTCACCCATTCTCTGGGCCCTTTGTGTTTCTTCTTTCTGCTTTAGTTGCACAAGTCTGCTTTCTGTTTCCAAACTTACAACCTTTTCTCTTAACTTGTTCATTTCAGTAGCCTGGATAGACATCTCTTCCATGGCTTTGACAAGTTTTGCTGCTTTCTTTCCTGATGCACATGTTGCTGATGTAGTCTCTATTGTTGCTAGAAAGAATGTTGCAAGTGGAGCTGTAAGTGCCGAAGATGCTGCTAGTGTGTATGGAACTGCTATGGAGACTATGGGGATAACATTTGTTGAAGAGGTGGACACATCTACCTGTTTTAATTGGATCAAAGCATCCAATTCCTTTTCAATCTCTTTAAGTTGGTCATTCAATTTAAAAACCAAGTCCATTAGTTCTTCATGCCCCTGTTGGGCTTCTAGGATTTCCAATGTTTGTGGATGCTATACTTGAGGTACTTTTAGCTATTTCTTTAATGCATCTATGCCATCATTCTTCTTTTTGATAAGTTGTTCTGTAGCTTTGATATCCTTGGGATCTTGTCCCAATTCAATTACTAAGTCCTCTAAGGATTTGATCCTTGTGCCCTTGGCCTATGAGGAGTTCTTCTCCAACTAGAATTGTACTGAGATGTTGTTCAAGGAGTTATGTAGTTGATGGGCAGTTATGGCTTTACCTGTCAGGGTGGAGTATATCATCTCTCCAACCTGTTTGTGTAGCTCAATCTGGTCTATGGGATGGATATCCCTTTCCAACACTTCGAAATCTACCCTTTTGAAATCTGATGTTGTCTTTGGCCGCTAGGTTGTAGGTTTCATTAAGGTCATTTGCAGCTTTCCCTCTTTAATGTCAAAGGTTGACATTAGACTTGCTTGATTGGTAGGCATCAACTTCAGATATTGTGCATATGTTTGGGCCTTAAGCCTCTCATTTCTAGCCTTGATTGTTGAAAATAATACTGAGAGGGGGGGTGAATCAGTATTATCAAGTCAAATAATCCTTTTTAAAAACCAAATTGTATACGCTACTTCAGTCAATTCAACACGCATATATACGCAACTATTCAGAAGTAAACCAGCGTACACAGAGCAAACTTTTAATTTACTTGAACTTTAGATGGTGTTTGTTAATCTGAGATGCAACATCAAATAACCAGTAACCAGAGATAGTAAAACAGAGCAGAAAGACAATCTCACACAAAAACACCAGATATAAGGTGGAAACCCAATGTGGGTGAAAACCACCTGCTGCAATTCGTCTCTATCTTTCCTTAAATTAGAAACTTCTATTTACAATGTACTGGTGCAGTCCTTTACCAGTACGCAGGCTGCAACCTGTAGAGAGCTACAACCCTCTCTCATTTTCAGCTCTCCTAGAAGGGATCTACAACCCCCTTAGCTCTTGCACTAGCCAAGATACTAGTACGTAGGTGCTGGCCTATAGAAGGCTACAACCTTCTCTTTCTTCCAGGGACCACGTTTCATCAATTTTCAGACTGGATCCATGAACATCAAACAGTCATCAAGAAAATCTTCATCAATCAAACTCCTTTTCACCAACTAGATCTGAAGATACTCCTTTGCCAGCTGTACCCAAACACAGTACCAGAAATTTCAACAGTCTGCAACTTGCGTGCATACGCATCTGCGTATTGAACAACCTGCGTATACACGCCTTTACTTCACCTAAACTGCGTGTATACGCGCCCTCGCTTTACTGAACCTGCGTACAGATCTATAAAAGACAACACGCTCTTCCAGATATTCAATCACTAATTCACCCAGATTATCAGACTTATAGATCAGACAAGTGCCACATCTAGTAGATCAAAATCATACAAAGATACTATCATTCAGGCTTAAAGATTATGACCCATGAATAGAACTTATCCTTCCTTTTTTCACTAAGGTTCCTCCTTCCTTCAGATCCAGATCTGCATCACCACCCAATATACCAGCTCTAGCACTTTGTCAGATCTTCAATAATAATTCAGATAGTAATTTGTCACAATATCTCCTTCCTCTTTTATAGTCCTAGGCCTTCCCCAATACCATGGTCCAAAACCATAACATTTCAATACCATGAACCCAAAACTAGGGATCGACACATCTGACGAGACGCCATGGTCCAAAACATAAGTTCAAGTTCCAAGATCTAACTTCCATGGACCAAAAGGATGATCACCAACATATACGCGCTTTTGTGATGTATAACCCGCGTGTATACGCGCCTTAGTCTAGATGAACCTGCGTATATGACTTTTTCTACTTTCTGAGTGCCTGAACTAAGATCTGTTAGCAAAGAAGGTTGCCATCAAGGACAACACCTGTGCCATAGCCCCAAACCTGTGCCATAATGCCAACAATCTCCCCCTTTGGACTTGATGGCAACACCAAGATCCAAGATCATTCTCCCCCTTTGTCATCAAGGGAAAAGGGTTGTACTCCCCCTGAGTACATGCTGAAATCTCTGTCCTGCTATGCTGACCATGCTCCCCCTGACTGTAGGCAAGATCTGCAAAAAAGATGTTCTTTAAGAAGAACCAAGACTTATGCAACAATACAAGACCTTCCTATCACCAAAAGACTTAGTACATACATCCATCACCCAGCCAAGTGGGGATCATCCATCCAACCGAGTGGAATACATCAGAAATTTACATATGATGACCAAATACATTACTTCATCATCCCAGGCATAGTGGGGAAACCAATATAGGTCGTTACATGACCTTGACATCATATAAGAAAGAGATACATGACATAGAGACGAATATTTAAAAAACATGACTTATAAAAGTCATCAGCAACTGACAAACATCTTTCATAACAACATCCAAGATTTCCTTCTGTTCGCCTTCTGCCTTTGTTCCACTTGAAGTCAACAACAGCTATGAACTAGAACCAAAAGCTTCTAAAATAATGCCAACAATGCATAATTAGAAGATTATCTGCTCCCCCTGAACCTGTGCCGGATGGTCTCTGTCAGACCCACATCAGAATATCTTCAACCAGAGCCTGCTCCTTCTGATATCCATCAAGCCTCCATATATGCTACTTTCTCAGTACAGACCGGCGTATGTACGCGGATACCCTTTATCCAACATGCGTACACCCATTTTCTCTGAAACTGATAAGATTTAACAACAAGATGATACATCAACAACTCCCAGCTTTTGTCTGAGATATTCAAAGGTTTCCCTGGGCAGTGGTTTGGTGAAAATGTCAGCAACTTGTTCCTTAGAAGGAACATACTCCAATTTGACCTTTTGTTCCAACACTTGCTCCCGAAGAAAGTTATACTTGATCGGTATGTGCTTGGTTTTTGAATGCATGACATGATTCTTTGAATGTTGATTACACTTGTATTATCACATAAGATAGAGATAGGTGGTGTACAAGTGATTTGAAAATCCTGCAAGGTCTGCATCATCCAAAGGAGTTGAGTGCAACAAGATGCAACAACAACATATTCCACTTCAGCTGTAGACAAGGCAATCGAACTCTGTTTCTTGCTGAACCAAGATACTAATCTAGAACCCAAAAAGAACGCACCACCACTTGTGCTCTTCCTGTCATCCACGCTTCCGGCCCAATCTGCATCTGTATAAGCATGAAGTGTGAGATCTGTATCTCTAGGATACCATAAGCCATAATTTTGAGTCCCTTGAAGATATTTGAAAATTCTCTTCACTGCCTGAAGATGAGTCTCCTTTGGATTTGCCTGAAATCTTCCAACTATTCCTACTGCATGCATGATGTCTGGTCGGGTACCTGTCAAATAAAGTAGACTTCCAATCATAGATCTGTAGGTTGGTTGATGTACAGCTGCAGATTCATCATTTGCACTGAGGCTACATCCTGTGACCATGGGTGTACATACTGGTTTTGCATCTTCCATGCCATATTTCTTCAAGATCTATTTGAGATACTTGGTTTGAGATAAAAAGATTCCTCCTTCCTTTTGTTGGATTTGCAAACCAAGGAAATATGTCAGTTCTCCCAGCAAGGACATTTCAAATTCTTTCTGCATGAACAAGGCAAAGCTTTGACTCATCTCTTCTTCATTGCTGCCAAAAATAATGTCATCTACATACACAACAAGTATTAGCAATTTGTCATTTTCAACTTTTATATAAAGATTGATATCTGCTGATCCTTTTGAAAAACCTTGTTGATGAAGATATTTATCCAAACGATAGTACCAAGCCCTTGGAGCTTGTTTGAGCCCATAGAGAGCCTTTTTCAATCTGCATACAAGATTTGGATCATTTCCAAGAATGAACCCATCTGGCTGTTCAATGTATACTTCTTCTTCCAAGTCTCCATTCAGAAAGGCTGATTTCACGTCCATTTGAAATACTTTGAAGTTTTGAAAACTTGAGAGAGCAAGGAACATTCGGATGGCCTCAAGTCTTGCAACAGGAGCAAAGGTTTCTTCAAAGTCTATTCCTTCTTGTTGCGCATACCCTTTACAAACAAGTCTGTCTTTGTTTCTAATTACTTCTCCATTTTCATTCAATTTATGTTTGAAGACCCATTTTGTTCCGATAACATTCTTATCCTTTGGTCTAGGAACCAACTCCCAAGTGTTGTTCTTTTCAATCTGCTCAAGTTCTTCATCCATTGCTTTCACCCAACATTCATATTCGCATGCCTCTTTCACATTTGTGGTTCAGTAGAGGAGAGTAATGCCAAATAGCTTGAAGCTTCTGCAACAGTTCTTCTTGTTTGTACACCTGCTTCTTTCTGCCCCATAATCTGAGATTCTGGATGATTCTTCTGAACATATCTGGATGGAGTCTTTTCTTCTATTCTTGTTTGCTCCTCTGATTCTTCTTCAAGTTCTTCTTGAGGTTCTTCATCATTCTGCTATTGAGGGTAGCCTTCATCTTCTTCGATGTCTTCATGATGTACTTGTCTAGGGATGTATCCCTTCTCATCAACCACTACATCAATGCTTTCAACAATTCTGCCAAGTCTTTTATTGTAGCACTTGTATGCTTTGCTATGTGGAGAGTAACCAAGAAGAATGCCTTCATCTGCTCTAGGTTCAAGTTTGCCAAGCTTCTTATCAGTATTCTTAATATATCATTTTCTCCCAAAGATTTTGAAGTGCTTTACCGAAGGAGTCTTATCATTCCAGAGCTCATGAGGAGTTTGAGTGATGTTCACCCGGACATTTGTTTTGTTGAGAATAACAACCGCAGCATGAGCAGCTTCACCCCAGAAAGTTGCGAGAGTTCCTGACTCATCAAGCATGTCATGAGCCATTTGTTGGACTGTTCTGTTCATTCTTTCCACAACTCCATTTTTCTGAGGAGTTCTAGCTGTAGAGAATTCTCTTCTTATCCCATGTTCTTCACAGAAATCGAAAAATTCATTTGAGGTGGACTCCCCACCTCTGTCGGATCCGAGGCACTTAATTTTGTGACCCGATTCATTTTCAGCCAAGGCTTTGAAGGCTTTGAATTTTTCGAATGCTTCATCTTTGTGCTTCATAAGTCCTAACCAGACAAACCTGGAGAAATCATCAATGAATATATCAAGTATTCTTCTCCTCGAGGTGTTCTTTTCCTGAAAGGACCGCATGTATCTGTATGTACTAGCTCAAGAGGCATGCTAGCTGATCCTTCCTT